>CAWUFW010018003.1:0-239112 GCA_963921515.1 Calotriton arnoldi
GGACATAGAACCAGTGGGTACACCCTGATCATCACGCAGCCATGACCGACAGCTCATTGTCACTGCACGCACCACTTTTGTTATCACCTTACACACAATCACATGTCACAGTTTGTAATAAATGCACCTTTTTCACTAACTGCTGTTTGTGCCCTGTGTTTTATTTGTACGGAATACAACGGCCACCTTGGGCGGAAAGGCACCTGATGCGTGGCATGGCAATTGAATCCGGAGGGCCTGTAGGGACCTAGGGGTGGGAGACAGAACAGGAGCACATTCAATGAGTGTGTCACACACCCATCACACAGTACATGTCAACAACTACAAGCAATGTACACACATCGCACAGAGCAATAGGGCACAATGCCACAGCCACCAACAGTGGCATACTACCCTGGCCATGGAGCGTTGACACACAGCACGCAGTGAACAAACGGCCACCCTGACACAGCACACACACACCTGCACAGATACAGCCACATCAGCCGTCGTACATGGACACTCACCGTCAAGTGAAGTAGCGGGCGATGAGCTGCTGCCGCACATTACCAGCTTCCTCCTCTCCGCTGTCCTCCTCACTCGAGCTGTCCTGGTCTGCGGGCTGGGGCCCTGGTTGATCTCCGTCATCCACGATGAGGGGGATCTGCTTCCGAATGGCCAGATTGTGCAGCATGCAGCACGCCACCACTATCCGGCACACCTTCTGTGGGGAGTACGCCAGCGCACCCCCGGTGCGGTCCAGGCACCTGAACCTGGACTTGAGGAGGCCAAAGGCACGCTCGACCACACGTCTGGTCCTCCCATGTGCCTCATTGTAGCGATCGTCTGCTGGGGTGCGAGGATTCCTCAATGGACTGAGCAGCCATGCCCCATTCGGGTACGCAGAGTCACCTGGGTGTGAGGGACACAGAGAACCGTTGCTAATCCAACTGGACAGGGGACAGCATTGCACAGCCAGCACGCTACACCACTCCACATACTCACCGACAATACAGGCACGATCCTGTTGCATATTGGACATCAGTCGTGGCAAGATGCTGTTGCGCATTATGTGTGCGTCATGGGCCGAGCCTGGGAACTTTGCACACACGTGGGTGATCACCATGTCCGCAAGGCACACCACTTGCACATTCAGGGAGTGCGTGTGCTTCCTGTTGCGGTACAGGTGCTCAGTGGCCTGTGGTGGAACAAGGCCGACATGTGTGCAGTCAATGGCTCCAACAACGTGTGGGATTCTGCCAAGGGCATAGAATGCACCCTTCACTGCCGCCAATTCACGAGCCCTGGGGAAGCGGATGTACCTGTTCCGGTACAGCATCATGGCTGCCAGTACATCCCTCAGCACCTTGCTGAACATGGGCTGGGACATCCCTCCTCCAATGCCCACTGTGTGCTGGAATGACCCAGTGGCGAAGAAATGCATGGCGGCCATCACCTTAGCCGTGGGGGTGACAGCAGTCGGATACACCCTGCGGGGACGGAGATGGGGTTCTAACATGGCACACAGTCGATGCAGGGTTGGCCTGTCCAGCCGAAACTTCCTAATAACCTCTGTATCGTCCATGTCCGCCAGCAATTGGTATGGGCGGTCAATGTTCGGTCTCCGCCTAGGGACAATGGCAGAGGACACATGTCAATGCAACACGACACATAGCAATTTCGCATACACATCACTGACATGACTGAGCAAGCACATGAGCCACAGCCCAGCTGTCAAGCTGGGGCGGCACGGCCACAATACACTTACACAGGTCTCCCAACAATGGCAATGGCTAGTGATACAAACCACTGCCATGTGCATGCACATGGGGATCTAGGCCCCAATGACTTGCGGGCGTGCTGATGGGGACTGACTGCATATCCGTCAAGCGGCAACGCCACGGCAACATGAATGTCTGCTGAGCATGGAACTGCTTCCGCGGCTGGATGAGTATGGCACACGACGACAACGATGTGGGCACAGGCTGAGCGGCCAAAACAAGTGGGACCTGTGGCACGAGGGGATATGAGACAGTAGTAGGTGTCAGCACTGCACCCTATGTACAGCACTGTACGGATCACACCTCCCGAAACATTGACAGGTGTCCACATTGACAGCCCCATGCCAAGACGGCTGTGTGCTTGCAGTCACACGTCACAGGTGAGAGGTTACATTGCACGTGCCAGGTGGCAGACGTGCATAGTGGGAGCTGGCATGTGTGTGCATGTGTCTCCTGTTCAGGTTCCACCAGATGGGCGCTGACTCTGTACTGACCATTGGACACAGCATGTTCCGTGGAAGGCTTGTGTGTGTGGGATGGTGGCACTGGATGTGCCTCCGTTGGGTGGGGGGCCATGCACAGGGCGGGTACGTCGATGATTGCGCATTGTTGGTCACGGTGGGTGCACCAACTAAGATGTGTTGCCCTGTGTTCAATTCCTATGTCCGCATGATGATGGACTGTAGATGTGGGCAGACTACACATTGGTCGATGTGCTGTCTATATGCATGTGCCTTCACACCAGGCACAGCTGCCCCTGCACATGTGACCCCTGCTGGACTCGCTGCTGGGTCTGTGGAGCTGATGCACCTTCTGCGCGTGGGGCGGACAGCTCTCCTCACTTCCCTCATTGCGCATGTCATGACTTTGCCGCAGGTGACATGGATCATGGAGGGCCCACATGTACGCGTGGGTAGGCTACACATGATTGTACACTGGTCGCCACCCCCAGTCAGTGTTTCGAATGGGAAGGTTGTCGTGCTGGTGGTATGTTCGATGTGGCGGATGGGCGGGCCTAGGTGCGGGCTTACATTCCGGACATGGGGGGTAGTTGGATTGGCGACTAGTTGCAGTACACACGGGACACGTCTCTTCCTTTCCACATCTGGGTCATCCCTTGCACTGACTGACAGTGATACAGTCATCTTCGCCCCAGCCCTCATGTCCTCCCCTCGCTCCCCCAATATGCATGCTCACCTGCGAGGCTAGCGCTTGCACAGGCAGCCCCAAGCTCGCACCAGAGAGGGCAAGGAGTGTATGTGTGGGTCCAGTTGCACGAGTGGGCTGTCTCAGGGTATGATGTGTTGCGGGACGCCGTCCACCTGCGTGGTGCCCCAAATGGAGACCCGGCCTGCATGGACTATGCATCACAGTCTTCGCCTTCCGGATCCGCCACCTGCGACACCCAGTGGCTGTGGCTGCCCTTGCGGCCAGGCCACGTCCGTCTGTGACTGATGGCCCACACATTCACTCTTTGGCCTCTCTGGGGAGGGCTCGGGGGTGGTGGCGCACGCGCTTGCACTTAGTCGCAATGGCATGTGGCGTGGTTGGTATGATGGGCAATGGATGGGATGGTGCGAGCCACCTCCCGTGACGTCAGTGCTGCTCGTGCTGTGGTGCGTCCCCCTACACTTCCATCTGACTTGTGCCATGCTAGACGTTGAGGTTCTATTGCCTGCGTGATATGACCAGGAGGAGCGCGAGGAGACCTCTCACACACCATGCTCCACTGCCATCCCGTGCCCTGTATCGCCTGTGCGGATTGACTATGTTGGGGTTACACCTGGTTGACTGGGGCTGTGTGTGCCTTGTCAAGGGGCATGGCGGGCGCACAACAGGATCCAGCTTGTCCACAGAGGGTGGGCTGAGGTGCGCCTGGTACCGCTTTGTACGTGTGCCCGGCTGCTGTGCACACACGTGTTCACTCCCCCGACAGGTGTCCTCTCACAATGCCCAGGGAAGCGGTGGTGTACTGTTCATGACCCCTCCCAACACGGCGTGCTCCAACTTGGCATGTGCGCATCTACCCGTCGCACCCACCCACCTGAGCACTGCGTCCATACGACTTCACACGACACATGTGTGTCTTCCACAGTAGTGCTACTCATTTGCGTTGACATCCAATACCAGTGGACTACATGGTCATGTCACGACTGCCGTGTACTTCACATACTCTCATCCTCTCTCATTCGTACTCTGTGAAATGAGTCAGCGGAGACAGTTTTGGTTTCAAACATTATATTGAGTCTTCTGTCCTCTGTGATGCAGTATAGTGGACACTACTGGCAGCGGAATACATGTTGAGGATATACTGAGCATGATTGCAAATGGGATAGGGTGTGGGGTTACATGTGATTGGCTGTTGCATGTGGGATGTGGGCTTCAGAGTGACATCTGCTTGGCCAAGGCTGTGCTAATGTACATTTACGTATAGCTGCGGAGCTGCGGACTTTGACACAGACGGTATACATGTAGCCTACCAGACCGCTTGGCATCATGGGCACAGTCCATCTCAGTTCCATGTGACAGGTTTGCTGCGGTTGTTCCTCATGCACGCGTGCATGTGAGATGACATCAGGGCATGTGCTTGCGTGCATGCAGCGGCGTGCCACTTGTTGTTGCACTGTGGTGGTTACTGGACATGTCACAGTCACTGGGGTCGTGTTGTTGTTGTATGCACTTGTCGTCCATGCAAAGGTCCTGGTATGGGATTCCCGGGGCGGGGGTGGGAGGGTGCAGCACCCACAGACTCCAGGCGACCTATTCATGTCCACTGAGCGGTGTGTGTGTCCATGTGCGCTGGATCCATGTCGTGTCCTGGTTGTTCGTGCAGTTCCGTCCATGTGGGTGCGATACACAGAGCCCATGCCACTGCCTCCCACGATGCATGCGGTGTTCCTGGATGTGATGGGGAACAGTGTGCATGTCCCGGTCATATCCGATGTCATGGCGATGTCGTTGATGGTGTGGTTACAGTTGCCGGTCGTTTGGTATGGCTGTTGTGGTGGTGACTGGCCAGTCTGTGCGGAAGCTAAGCATGGGTGCGGGGTTGGACATCATAGGTCACTCGGGGAACCTGCGTTGTGGTCCGACGAATTTACAGGTTGTCAGGTATGCGATGCCGTCCAGCAGGGCTTCCATGTCATTGGTGGTGTACATGTTTGCCAGCCAATGTAGCGGATGGTGGCTGTCAAGGTGTTGTTCGTAAGTTGTCCCTTGGAGGACCATGATGGGGCATGCTGGGTGACATTCGATGTAGCTGTTCTCGATGATCCGTCGTGTGGAGGCACAGTGGTCCCATTTCAGTGCGGGTGCGATGTTGGCCACATACGCCATGCCCCCATAGGCAGAGCAGGCCCTGTCGTGTGCGTCCAGAGGGAGGAGTAGTGGTAGCAGGTCCGCCTTCAGACATGCCGGGTTGGAGAGGCATATCTCGACGGGATGCTGGTAGGGACACCTCCGACAGTAGAAGGCGGGCATGACGCAGCTGAACAATGTGATGCGGTAAGTCAGTCGGTAACTTACGTTCAGCAGGGACAGGAGATCGCATCCCAATGTATGGAACAGGTTGGTTTTGTACAGCTTGAGCTGTTCGGCGTAGTTGGGTAGGTGTGTTGCGGTTGCCATTTCGCAACGGTTCGTTGAGGTGGCGTGCTCCGGCTGTGTGTGCAGTCTGCAATGTGCACGCTCCGAGGTTGCTGTGAGCTCTGTGTAGTCGTAGGGAGACAGGACTTGTGTTCTGTTGGCTTGTTTGGAGGACACGGGCCCTCTTCCCACATGCTTCTCAGACAGTTCAAGGTCAGTGATGTGTGACTCCTTCCAATTAACTTGCATGTGGCCGACATGGGGGAGTGTTTTCTTCTTTCTTCCCCGTCCGTTGTGTGCTTCTGTGATATGCGCTATCTGCCCTGTGGTCGGTCTCCTCGGCATGCCTGTGTTGGTCTATTCTTGGACAATGGCTGTATTCACCGGCTTCTGTCGTAGGGCTGTGGTTTCGGAGTTGGAATGGAAGGTCATTCAGTGCTGTCTGCTCTCCCTTGTGTGGGCGGCAGGCTGCCTTTCCGCTCTGCGTTGGGCCTTGTGTGTGAATGTTATTCTTGGGCCACCTGTTGTTGGTCCCCGGGCTCTTTGGTGTTCCGTTTTATATGTCTTGTTCATATGTGCAGGGTGGTATGGGTGTTTCTGTGTGGTACTGGCGTTCCTCTTCCCGAAGGGGCCCTGCTTCTCCTAGTTGGTGTTGCCGCCGCTGTGTGCTACGCCATGTTTGTTACACTGGGGTGTGTCCTGCTGTTGCGTGTCTTCACTGACATGTGTGCGTCGGTTGTGTGGCGTTGGGTGTTGTCCGTGAATTGGGCGTTGGGGACATGTCTGTGGCAGGCCTGTCACGTGTCATGTGCGTTCGGGGTGGGGCTGATGTGTGTGCTGCTTGGTTGTGTCCCTGTGTCTGTGTGCGACGCATGCATGGCGCTGCGGTTGGCCTCTGCGTTGTGCGCATGTGTGGCGGCGTCATCGGCTCTTTGGGGCTGTGACGGGGTGGTTGGTTCCTAGTCCCAGGTGGTGTGTACACATGTGTTCTGCGATGTTACGATTTGGCCTGTGTGTCATATGTGGATGCGATGGTGGATGTGTAGTGTACACGCGCTGGTGGGGGTTGTCCGCTTTTTCCGCCCTTGCACTGTGTGCGCTGTTTGCGTGCACTTGTTGTGTGTGTGCCTACCTGCGTCTCCGCGGTACGTTGCGTCCTTGGTGGTGCATCAGCAGAAGCATGGGGAGAGCCTGCAGTGCTGGATTCATGCTCGGGGAGCCGCTTCTTCGTTGTCCGTGCTCGGCATCCGTGTTACCGCTTCGGTTTGTCGTACGGTATCTCTTGGCCATGGGAGCCGTTTGTTTGCGGCATCGTAATTTATGCGCCGGGCGGGACGTGTTTCGTCGGACGGTGTGTGTCAGTTGAGCTGCGCCGCTACGTGTACGGGCGCACTTTGATGGCGGACGGTGTTGCTGGCTTGCCGGCGGTGTTTGGCCTACTTTTCGCATCGTAATTGGACGGGCGTGTGGACTGCTGCGTGCCGGCGGTAACTGGTGGTTTTTGCATCCGCCAGCACGGCGGTGGTGCTTCCGCCCGCCATCGTAATGTGCCCCTAAAATTTTATAATTAAATAAAATAATTATTTATTAATATTATTAAGTTAATATATATATAATTTTTTTTAAATATATATGTTTAATTTTTTTATATATTACATTTATTATTTATCATTTTTAACTTTTTAACGATATTTTAAACAACGATATTTTAAACAACGATATTTTGGTTTCGATATTTTTGTACTTACGTTTGTAGAGATAGGATGTCGATATTATGTCCATCGATATTCTGTACTCTATATTCTTGTAGGTCGATATTCGGTCCGTCGATATTCTGTCAGTGATTCGCCTACACAACCACTCTCAGGTATAAAAATGTTTAACCGAAAATTATTGTTAAATTCTGCTCTGCATGGTGCCCTTATGTTCATGGGACCCCGGGGCAACTGCCGAGTGTGCCCATGCATTAAGACGTCACTGGTGGGATGAGTGGAAAAGGCAAGAATCATGTTTGTATCTTCCCCTTTTATTACTGGGTGTCTCTTAATGAGGTCCTTGGTGAAAGAATACTCAATCTACAGAGATAACCTTTTTTTAAAAACTGAGTTTCCACCTAAAACTACAAAATAATTTCCTGGCGAGAAGTGGAGATCCATTGTAGTATATCATTTATTAAATAAATACACAATTGCATCTGTTAAGAGGCAAAGGTCAGGCCCCATTAGCCACTGGTTGATGTTTTATTCACATTCAAAGGGCATTGGTTGAATGTAACTGTCAAACACATAGAGTATTTCCTCTTCAGTGCCATTTAATTTGAACATTTCTTTTACCCATCATGCTGTGTGAATCCTGAAATAGGAGCCTGGCAAGTCCTGACACTTCTGAAGAGGCAGTAACATGGCAAACTATAGTAGTGCATAGGTAATTAATTCTTATTCAGTGCTGCCTTCTACCTGGAAGGGGAGAACTTTAAACGGCACTTATGCGATCACGAGGCTGCAGGTACTGGAACCTTCTGGAGGGACCTTGCTGCTGAGGTTCATAACTTGTCATGTTATGTTATGCACATTTGTAGAGCACACTATCACCTGGGAGGGTATCCTGGCACTGACCAGGTGTGAGTCTAGCCATACATAGGGCCTATTGGAACTACTTGAAAAGCGAGGTCTTCAGCTTCTTGCGGAATTCAAGGCATGAGCAGGAGGCTCTTAAGTGTAGTATCAGGTCATTCAATGCTTTAGGAGTAATGAAGGACACTGCTCGACGGTCAGATCTGGTTTTCCTTATCAGTGGGATTTGTGCAAGCAGGAGCCTGGATGAGCAGAGGTGGCTGGAAGGTTTCTGAAAGCAGATGTGACTGTTGGGGTATGCTGAGCCAGTGTGATATAGTGACTGGAAAGTGTGGGTGAGGAGTTTGAATTGTGCTCATTTGTGAATGAAGACCCAGTGAAGCTCCTTCAGGTGTAATGTGATGTGAGTGTGGCTTGGGAGGCTGAGAGTGATTCTGGCTGCTGAATTCTGAATGGCCTGCAGTTCTGGTGAGTTTTTTGTTGATCCCGGCATATAGGGTGTACCCGTAGTCCAGCTTGCTTTCATCAAGGCATTCATGATGGTTTTCCGGGTGCTGATTGAGGGCCATTTAAAAACCTTCCTCAGCATCTTCAGGATATGTAATCTTTGAGGCAGTGACAGCTGACTTGGGCGGTCATGTTGAGTTTGCTGCCGATGATGATGCCTAGGTTCTTGCTGTGGGTGGTGGAGGTGGGTGTCGGTCCTAGCTCTATTGGCCCTCAGGTGGAGTCCCATGGTGATGTACTCTTCACGAAAATCATGATTTTGGTCTGGTCGGCGTTCAATTTTAGACAGTTGGTCTTCATCCAGTGGGCTACTTCAGTCACGCAGGCATTGAACTTCATTCAGGTATTGGCCGTCTTGTCCATGAGGGAGAGAATGGTTAAGTGTTGTTGGCGCAGGAGAGGACATTAATGTCATGAGAGTGGATAATGCTGGCTAGAAGGGATCATGTATGCATTGAAGAGGGTTGGTAAGCATTTTTGCGGAACTCCACAATTGAGGTAGTGGGCGTCCAAGGTGTACAGTGCCAAGTTGGCTGACTGAGTCCGTCCAGTCAGAAAGTAGCAGATCCATGGGAGTGCGTGTCCTTGGATTCTGATGTTGTGTAGGCGTTGGATGAGGATGGGGTGGGAGACTGTGTCAAATGCTGCAGAGAGGTCCAGGAGGATGAGTGCCGTGGTGTCTCCTCCATCCTGCGTCATGTGCATGTCATATGTGGTGGCAATGAGGGCGATTTTGGTTCAGTGGTTGGGTTTGAAACCAGACTAAGTGGTGTTGAGGAGTTGGTGGTTGTTGAGGTATTCTTTGAGGTGTCTGTTAAGGATTTTGTCTAAGACCTTGGCTGGGAATGTTAGCAAGGAGATCAGTCAGCAGTTGGTGAGCATTCACAGAGGGTTTCTTCAGCAGTGGGAAGACAGTTGTGTGTTTCCAATCATCCAGGAAGGTCACGGAAGAGATGGAGGCTTTCAGAATGGGTGTGAGCATGGTGCTGATTGGTTGTAGTCCTCTGGAGCAGGCATGGTAGAGGCAAGGGTCCAATGAGGCCCCTGAGTTGGTAGACTTAAATAAGGCAGCGTTTCTTCTGGGGTGGTGACTTTCCATGGGGTTAGCATTGGTTCTGTGGATAAGATCGAGAGGTGTTTGTTGAAGTCTCTTGGGTCCGGTTGCAGGCTAAAGTTGCTGTAAATCGCAGTGAAATGTTTGTTGAACAATTGAGAGAGATTGTTGCAGAGGTCCTGCGAGAGGGTGATTGCGATGAGGTGACCGATGGTGAGGTGAAATCTTTAACAATGGTTAAGATGTCTTTGCTTCTGTTGGTGCTGGCATCGATGCGGTCCACTAGAGCGGCCCGTTTGGTGGTCTGGATCATTTGGTAGTAGCGTTTTAAGGTGGATTTGAATGTGCTCCTGTCTACATTGTCCTGGCTCATTCTCTATTTAGGCTCCAGTTGTTTGCAGTGGTGTTTCTTCACTCTGAGTTCCTCCATGTACCAACCTGCCTGGAGTGTGGATCTTGTTGCATTGCTATGTTTGAGGGGGTCTAGGGAGTCGATGCAGGAGGTGATCGAATTTGTTGAAATTCTTGATGACTTTTGGGAGACAGATTCTGTGTTTGGGTCGATGGGTGTTCAGATCGGTGGTCCAGTCAGTGATGCTGTTCCAGTTTTGGTGGACTTGTCTGGTGGTGTGTGTGTGTGTTGGACCAGGACAGGGATGCTGAACTTGATGAGGGCGTGGTCTGTCCAGGGGACTGGTGTGGGCTCATCGACTCGGATGTTGTTGAGGTTGGTGAACATAGGTGTCTGGCAATGTGGGTAGGTCCCCTTACTCGTTGGGTGAGACTTTTCAAGGTCTTCAATCAGTGCACCTGAGTTGGGTTCAGCGTGGTCTTCCACATGAAAGTTCAGGTCTCTGACTACGATGTAGTTGCGAGCATCGAGGGTGAATGGTCCAACAAAGTCCATGATGGTGTCAGTGGATTTGATGTGTGGTCCAGTTGGTCTGTAGATGAGAGGGTCGCTTAGGGTGAAGTTGGCTGTGATGTGGAGCTTGAACAACAGATGTTCCAAGTTAGAGGATGGGGTATGTTGTGCAGCTGATGATGTTTTTGTGAATGATGGCAGTTCCCCCTCCAGGCTTGAAGTCTGTCTTGCCTGGCAATCTTGTAGCCGGAGGGGTGGGGGGCGTGGCTGTTGCGATGTCAGGTGCTGATGCAGGATTCAGCCAGGTTTCTGTGAGGAATAGTAGGTCAGGAGCATTGTCATGCACCAGGTCTCAGATCTCTGTGGTATGTTTGGTGAGTGACAGGCTACTGAAGAAAATGCATGCATGTGGAGAGTTGTGTGGGTGTTTGTGTGGTTGTTTGTAGGACTGTGTGAGAATGAATGTGATAGAGTGGGGTTTTGGGTGCTGTTGGTGCGGTGAGTGTTAGGTGTAGGTAAATGCATGAAAATTGCAGAAAGCGCATGAGAATGCCCTTCGGTGTTGTGTGGTGCAGCGAGGCAGCATCGTCTGGAGCAGTGGCCGGGATTGAGGGTTTGGAGGGTCCCAGCATGGAAATCCAGTGATGTAACTTCCTGTTCATATGGATGATAGATATGAGCTCTCTTGATTGGCTTCTTCTTTTAAAGAGAGTTGTGAGGGGAAACCAATGACGTCACTTCCTGTACAACTGGATGATGGAACATCCAGTGATTTCACTTCCTGTGTAGGCAGATGATGGAAATTTGTCTTTTTGCTTCGCTTTTTCTTTTAAGGACAGTTTTGGTGGGAAACCAGTGATGTCACTTCCTGTGAAAATGAGATGATGGGAAGTTAAGTGATGTCTCTTCTTGTGCAGATGGATGATGGGAAATCCAATCATGTCACTTCCTGTTCATATGGATGAGGCAAATGAGCCCCTTTATTTGGCTTCTTCTTTTAACAACGGTTTTGGTGGGGAACCAGTGATGTCACTTACTGTGCAAATGGGATGATGTGAAATGCAGTGATGTCCCTTCCTGTGCTGATGGGTGATGGGAAATCCAGTTATGTCACTTCCTGTGCAGATGGTTGATGGGAGATCTAGTTATGTTACTTCCTGTGCAGATGGATAGTGGGAAATCAAGTGATGTCACTTCCCATGCAGATGGATGTTGGGAACTCCAGTGATGTCACTTACTGTTCATATGGATGATGGAAATAAGCCCTCTAGTTTGGTTTCTTCTTCTGTTCAGATGCATGATGAAAATCTTGGGCTGGTCCACCTATAACCCTATGACAAGGACGTAAGTTCTTGCACCACGTAGATGCTGCATTGCTTTTCAATGTCATAAACCCCCCAGTATGGAGAGAAGTTATTGTTGTGCTGCAGGGCCATTGAGGGTTCAGGCACATACCCCTACAGCTTGGTTTGCTACTGAAAAACAATAAATAATGTTCATGCTAGGTGGGAACATTGTTGCCTTTCTCCTGTTTCCAATCACCACGACAATTGTGACCAGGAAAAAACTGATCCAGATGGTCCCCCTAAATAGGCAAGCCTTCAGACACCATGGCAATGGATCCCTGCTGTGGCTGGTCCTCTGCAAATCGGTTTCTGACATCATAGTCTGTTAATGCTCCACCAGGCAGTTCTCTCGACTTTGCATGAGGCTTAGGAACAAAGAGGAGAGCAGAGGTGGCAGTAGCCAAAACATGGCAGACATCCTGGTGCCTTACCCATCTACATAACTCCAAGAGCCTGAACAATGTCAGTGATATTTTGAAAATGATTTTATTATAATTATCTCAGGGAAGTTAACAGAAATGAAAGCAGAACGTATGCATGTTTAGATTGAGATTTTGTGCCGTATGGTGTTAGTTAATATAAACTTTACTTCGCCCCCTCTGTTTGTCATGTAGTAAATAAACATAACTTGAAATTTAAAACTGCACCACCAAACATCAATTCACAGAAAACATAAACCTTCTGTTCACAGAGACAACACATATGTTTATTTTCCTCTGTGTAGATGATCCAAAACAAACAGTGATGTACTCTGTGTGATTGATGTGCATGATAATATTTGAGCCGAGCCAATGTTTGGAGGAATATATTTAGTCTAACATAAAACAAAATCAGCACATGGAGAGGGCGTCCAGCATATTTCATTTCAAGGACAATTAGTGGCACCAAAAAAATCTAATTAATGATTTCATTGCTTGGATCATGGGCCTATCGTTATGTGGCAGCTGAAACATCATCCTGGCCACCTTTAAGCAAAGCTGCCGACGGACCCAACGAATGCATGGTGGTCTTCAAAATAGAATTATGAATTTAGTACCATTTAACAGGAGTAAAACTTGTGATCAGGTCTTGGTCCAGCAGAGGCATTGCGAGTGAGATCTCCTAGTTTGGCTGATTCACAAATAGCCCCATTTTAAAATTTACTCTACATCCATCGAATTATACCCAGAAAAAAATAGGGATGTGCAATGGATTTTTTTCATCAGTATAGGTTTGTAAAGTGCCAGAATTTCACCTATTAGCGAAGGATGAAAGCGTTTTTGTTTTTTCTTTGCCCTACATATTTTGGCTTCACGTTTAGCATTTTAGCGAGCAAATGTTCACTCTAATCAGCTTATGTTGTGTTATTCACACTCCTTGTGCATTTAGATCATAATTCCATGAGATGTTTGAGCATTTTTTCCTTTCCAAATTTTCATTTTGCTCATCTTTTCAATGCACAATGGCATTGAGGAGAAATAGAACACTAATGCGTCATTTCGCGGTGGGTGACAAGATGGCACCTGTCAAAAAATGTTAGAAGTCCTGTCCACCCAACTTTGCATATAGCTGTCTCATAGAAAGGGAAGGGAAGGAGTTGCTCGTATTGCCAGAAAGGCCCCTGACTCTGTCATCTGAAACATCTTTCGGTGGTTCTGGCAGCAATGGGAATGGCAGAGGAGCAGGGAAAAAGCAGGCCTGGTGAAATTACTCAACCAAGCCACGCTCCTTTTGTCTCTTCGCACAATCTCTCTCTTTCCACCTATCCATGCTCTCTCTTCTCCCTTTTGGATCGGTTGTATACCATTACAACGAATGCCTTTACCACACATCCTTTACCACGCAATGCCTTTACCAGCACTGCCTTTACCATGCAAGTGTTTACAACGCATAAGCCTTTAGCACATATGCCTTTACAAAAAAATGGTAAATATATATCAAGTAAGTGAAACCCCTATATATATATAGGCTAATAAAATATATATGTATATATATATATATATATATTTATATATATATATATATATATATATATATTCACTGAAAAAACCATAGGTTTCAGGGGCGTTATAGTTAGTTGGACATTTCACTCGTACAAAACCAGTGAAATTCCCCCGTTATAGTTAGTTCAGCTAACTATAACTCGCGCCCCCGCAATGCACTGCTGATGACATCACATATTACATCACTCATGACATGGTCAGTGACATCACTGATGACATCACTGATGACATCTCAAATGACATCACCGATGACATCATCCAGTGACTTTGTGTTTCTGTAAAGTTTAAATATGTTTAATATATATAGGGAAAGGTGTATTGAAGAATGAGTGGGTGTATAAGTGTCTGAATGGATGATTTAGTAGGTGCGTGACTGAGTCTATAAGTGAGTGATTAAACGTATCTTACTGAATGCATGGGTTAGTGACTAAACTGTGTGAATGTCTGTATCCGTCTGTCTGTTGGTGTGTAAGCGGCTGCATGGGTTTGTGAATAGCTACATGAGTGTCTATATGAGTTATTGATTGGTTGTGTGAGTATCTGTATGGGTGCCTGAGTGTTTGTGTGGGTGGGGTGTGTGTGACTCTGTGCATAGATGTGTGAGTGGGTGATTCACTGGGTGCATGATTTCAAGAGTGCATCTGTGATGGACTGTATGGGTGGGTGAGTGTGTGTATGGGTGTGTTAGTGATAGTGAGTGAATGTATATCTTAGTGGTACTTGTGTGAGTAACTACATTTGTGAAAGGCAGTATATATGTGTGTTAGAGTATTTAAATGGCTATAAGTGAGAGTGTGTGATTGTGAGAGTGGCTGTATGGATGAGTGTGTGCTTGTATCAGTGATTGTATAAGAGCGTAAGAATGTGCTAGTATTTGTATGAGTAAGTGAGCTGGTGTGTGTATAACTGTATAGGTGAGTAAATGGGAGTGTGATTAATTATTTGCATGACTGACTATGTGTGTGAGTACCTCTTTGGATGAGTGGCGGTGTGTGAGTGTCTATATAGGTGTATGAGTGCATATGATAGTCCTGTACTGAGTGACCGTAAGTACGAGTGACTGTACGGGTGAGTGAGTGGATGTGTGTGTAGACCTATGAATCAGTGAGTGGGTATGTAGTTATTGGTGTTGGAGTGTCTATGGTTTTGAGAATGGCAGTCTGTAATTTAGAGTGGGTGTATCAAAAGTTATATTAGGGTGTGAGAAGATGCATGAAATTATCACATGGATGATGTCATCAGTGATGTCATCAGTGATGACACTGACCATGTCATGAGTGATGTAATATGTGACGTCATCAGCAGTGCATTGCGGAGGCGCGAGTTATAGTTAGCTAAACTAACTATAACGGGGGAATTTCACTGGTTTTGTACGAGTGAAATGTCCAACTAACTATAATGCCCCTGAAACCTATGGTTTTTTCAGTGAATGTCTAAGGTTTTTAAATGCTAATTTCTAACTATAACGTGGCTGAAACCTATGGTTTTTTCATTGAATTTCAAAGGTTTTTTAAATGCTAATTTCTAACTATAACGTCCCTGAAACCTATGGTTTTTTCAGTGAATTTCAAAGGTTTTTTAAATGCTAATTTCTAACTATGCCTACAAAGGTAGGACATGTAAAGAAAGAGGAAGAAGAGCGCACAAAGAAGCAAGACAAATGCAGAAAGAGGCAACAGAAGTCCAGAAAGACGAAGAAAAGTGCAAGAAGAAGCAAGAGATGTGCAGAAAGAACCAACAGAGGAGCAGAAAGAGGCCTTGTTGCAAAATCATCCTGTGCCCACAACTTTTTCAGACGGGTACTGGTGGTAACTGACTCTGAGTAACTAGGCCTAGAGCCAGTGCTATGCTAAAAGACACTTAGAATACAGTGAAAACACCTACATACACTAGGGAACACTATGCGTTGGGGCACCCCTGTGATTAGCATGACCTCCTCTGTAAGGCCCTAGTATATAATAGGGCAGGGGGATTAAAACTACCTCTTAAAATGCGCCACGGGGCGCGTTTGCACAGTGGTGAAGGGAGGGGGGGCCTGAGGTGACATGTGTGCAAACACGCCCTGTGGCCGTTTTAAGTTGGGAGATTAAGTCCCCTTGAATCCTGAGGGTCCCTGGGGTCCAACTAGCCCACTAGGTACCTCCAGTAAGCGCCACAGAGCTGCGTTGCAGAGAGGTGTAAAAAGGGGCGTGGCCTGGACCACCTCTCTGCAACGCAGGCCTGTGGTGCTTACTGGAGGTACCTGGTGGCCTAGTTGCCCCCAGGGGCCCTCAGGATTGAAGGGGCATTAATTCCCCAACTTAAAACGCGCCACAGGGCGTGTTTCCACACATGTCACCTCAGGCCCCGCCCCCTCCCTTCACCACTGTGCAAATGCGCCCCGTGGCGCGTTTTAAGTTGGGGGATAAAGTCCCCTTGAATCCTGAGGGTCTCTGGGGTCCAACTAGCCCACGAGGTACCTCCAGTAAGCGCCACAGAGCTGCGTTGCAGAGAGGTGTAAAAAGGGGCGTGGCCTGGACCACTTCTCTGGAACGCAGGCCTGTGGCGCTTACTGGAGGTACCTGGTGGGCTAGTTGGCCCCCAGGGACCCCCAGTATTGAAGGGGAATTAATTCCCCAACTTAAAACGCGCCACAGGGTGTGTTTGCAGAGTGTTGATGGGAGGGGGCGGGGCCTCTGGCACGATCGTGTCTTTCGTATTTTTCTTTTTTTTTTAGAAGGGGGCTGTGTGGCCCCCCTTCTTTTCCCTTTTTTTGGGCCCTGGGGACCCCATCCCCCAGGGCACCTTTTAAAAAAAAAATTTTAAAAAAATTAACGGGAAGGGGGCCGCGTGGGCCCCCCTCCCGTGGCCAATTCCGGCCCCGGGGACCCCATCCCCCGGGGCATGGCCAAATATTTTTTTGTTTATGGAGGGGGCTGCATGGCCCCCTCCTCAGGCCATTTATGGCCCCGGGGACCCCATCCCCGGGGCCGGCCTTTGCGTGATTTTTTAAATTTATTTTTAATTATTATTGGGGAGGGGGGCCGCGTGGCCCCCCTCCCGGGCCACTCCTTGCCCCGGGGACCCCATCCCCCGGGGCCTGGCCTCTCGTTGGGGACCTTGGGGGAGCCCCAATGCCCCCACGGTCCCGCCGGCTCCCGCGTCCTGCGGGAGCCGGCATTGCTTTTCCACATGGGGAGCTGCTGACATGCAGCTCCCCTTGTGGAAAAGCAATCTGCTTTGCTTCATTGAAGCGAGAGCAGTTTTCCCTGCTCTCGCTTCAATGAAGCAAAGCAGTTTGCAATGACAGGGCGGGAGCCGCGAGGCTCCCGCCCTGTCATTGCAAACAGCAGTGTCCCGGGGGTGGGCACCTCGGGACACTGCAGGAGCCGACCCTGGGGGGTGGCGGTCCCCAGGGCCATGGAGGGCCACAGGAGAGGGACCGCGTGGCCCCCCTCCCATCACATTCACAGCCCCAGGGAGGTGGTGGTCCCCGGGGCACGGGGGTCCGTTACGGACATCCGCATTTGAATATTAGTGCCCCGGGGAGGTGGCGGTCCCCGGGGCGTGCGGGGGGGCTCGAGCCCCCCCCCACACAGGTCTATGTTTTTTTTTTAAAAAGCCCCGGGGGTGGCGGTCCCCGGGGCAGCGGGGACCGTGTGCCCCCACGATTATAATTAATAAGAGCCCCGGGGGTGGCAGTCCCCGGGGCTTGGGGGAGCCTTGGAGGCCCCCCACACATTAAAAATAAGAAGCCCCGGGGGTGGCGGTCCCCGGGGCTGTGGAGGGCCGAGTGCCCCCGCAAATGTTTATGGAATGCCCCGGGGGTGGCAGTCCCCGGGGCTGCGGGGGCCTCCCTGGGCCCCCGCAATTATAATATTGCATGCCCCCGGACTTGGCCCACCCAGGGGCTAAATACAACGAAGCGCAGGAGCCCGCGCTTCGCTTTATTTAGTTTCACGGCCGGATCCGCGGATCCGGCGCGCATTTTGCAGATTTTTTTTTTTTTTTAAATGCTTTTTTGGGCCCTGGGGGTCCTTGTGGGACCCCCTAAGCAGGCCTAGGGGGTCAGGGTGTTTCTACCCTGCCCCCTTTTCTTTTTTTTTTGCGTTTTTTATTCTGATTTCTTGTGACTCGGTTCCACCGAGTCACAAGATGGCTGCCAACACTTCCTGGTTTGGAGTGTTGACAGCCAATTAGAATAAAGCTCGTGGTCGGGAGGGTGTGCGGAGCCTCCGTGCCTCTATATATCGAACATTTTTATTTTTTTATTTTCTCAGCAACTACTAAACGGATTTACACCATTTAAAAAAAGGGCGCTTTCTGAACCAAGCACTACCTTTTTGCCAAATTTGGTGTAATTCCGTTCAGCAGTTTAAGCTGTAACCGTGTCTAAACTTTCCTATGGGAAATTGATTTTTTGACCTCTATTTTTTGAATTTCTCAGGAACTACTGAACGGATTTACACCATTTAACAAAGAGGTCTCTTCCCGAACCAAGGGCTACCTTTTTGCCAAATTTGGTGTAATTCCGTTCAGCAGTTCGGGCTGTAGTCGTGTCAAAAGGTTCCTATGGAAAATAACATGGAGAAAACACGTTTTGGGACCCCCCTTTTTTCTCGGCCCCCGCTTGCCGAATCACCTTGAAACTTTCAAGACAGGAGCTGACCGGAGCGGGCTACAATTTTTGAAAATTTCGCGAAGATTCGTCAACCGACGCCAAAGATATTGAGAAAACAAAAAACGAGTTTCCTATGGAAGCTAGGTCCTAACTATAACTATCTACTGGCGACCGCCAGTAGATAATATATGTATATATATATTGAAGAAAAGGTTGCCCTCGAATAAAAGTGCACTCACGAAGCAGGTATATTCCTCTTTATTGCAGCAGAAACAGCAAGGACTTCAATTTCAAAAAGGCAGGCCTTACGCGTTTCGAGCTTACACGCTCTTGTTCACAGGCCGATGTCGAGTGAGGCAAATGAAAAGCAGAATTCGCACCTGATCGTGATTAAATACATTCCGCCCCCAGTGGGCCTCAAGGTGAATTTTTTGGAGTGCATTGTGGTGCCAGTAGTTCTGCTGCAATTTAGTCCCAAATAGGTATGTCCCAAAGTCGACAACATAAACACACAGTAACCCCAGTGGGTGAACCAAAGTACATTACTGTTCTCTTGCTGGATTATCTTCAGAGCCTGTCGCACCATGCAGTGGCTATACATCAAAGCCACCACGGGTCTGCTTATGCGCAGCGGTGCACTTTCACGGCTGGACGGGCCGTTTTAATTTTGAAGAAAAGGTTGCCCTTGAATAAAAGTGCACTCACGAAGCAGGTATATTCCTCTTTATTCCAGCAGAAACAGCAAGGATTTCAATTTCAAAAAGGCAGGCCTTACGCGTTTCGAGCTTACACAGCTCTTGTTCACAGGCCGATGTCGAGTGAGGCAAATGAAAAGCAGAATTCGCACCTGATCGTGATTAAATACATATGACAACTCCCGTATTCGTTTCATATGTGATTATTGATGAAATCTGAACTCAAATAAGGTTCACATGGTTACATTTGTTATTGACTAGTGAGATATAATGGCACGTTTTTAAAATCAGGCAGTTTTTATCAGAAAGAATTATGAGATCATTTCTGCTGCCATCCCCCTATATATATATATAATATCCCCAATATAAATAAAATACATACATTTTTTAGTTAACAAAAACATTTTTTTAATATAGTCACTAGCACTTTTTAATAGATTTTGCACTGAGCACCAAGCACTTTAACAACAAAAATATATATACATATAGCGTAAATTTGCACTAATAAACATGATCAGTTTATTCTTAAAAACATAAACTGGTATCGATGGCAATGAGATTTAATCATTATGAGCATCAGTTGATATGACTGGAATATTTCATTATACAATATTAAAGATAAGTCACAGCATTTAGGCTGATATATGATCAAAAGTGTAAAAAGATGATAAATGATTTAGAATTGGCATTTAGGCTGTAATGTCTATGTGGGTTTCTATTTTTTAGTCCATTCTGGTATTGCACTGATGTCCTATGTATAAATGTATTTATTTATTTGTACATATTTATAGGTATTTTATGCATAATATTTATATAAATATTTATTGGTGCATTTAAGCACGTTTTAAAAATACCATGACATTATTGACTTTTCATAATTTTAATATTCTCAATATCCTAAGATTGTTTAAATGCGACAACATTGCATTTAACTTATAACAATACTGATGACACAGACCATTGTGAAATTGTAGATGTGCAAAAAGAAAGTTAAAGTGTTTTTTCTATGTTTATAATCACGTGACTGTTTAAGGGGGGTGTGCACTAAGCAATCATATAAAAAACCATGGCGTACTGCACTCTGTATGTGATCAAGGGCACTAGATGCCCGAAACGCGTCATCAGATGAGGAGTGGAAAATAAAGAATATCTTGCCTGTCTATCCCGGTGTCTGTTGCTCTCTCTTCGCCGAAAGGAGGTTTTGGGAGCTTGGTGGTCGCGAATATATACATATATATATATATATGTATGTATGTGTGTATATATATATATATATATATATATATATATATATATATATATATATATATGCGCCAATTTCCTCCACTCCTCACTGGCTTGTTTCCCTCGCCGAGATAGAAGCACGGACACCAATTTCTGTGCAAAATAGTGCTTTATTGTTTCCCTTGTTTAGCAGTTGCCGGCCACAACGCGTTTCAGCCCCGGAGGGCCTTGATCACATGACGCGCCCACAGTATTGCTACCATCATTTTATGTCTTTTTTCCATTGCTTTGTTAAAGTGACAAGTGCATATATTTCTATCAGTCATAGATAGCGAGAATAGACTCCTTTACACATGTGGAAATTACTTATTAGTTATTACTATTTAAGTATTCTTTCATCTTATCATGTTGCATTGTAATTAAAGGCAAATGAAATCACTTGATTTGTTTACCACATTTCGCTATATAATGATTGAGTCATAATTAACATCAAAGTATAAATACTTTTACTAAAATTTAAATAACACAATATAACATTATAACAGCCCTGAAATATCTAAAACTATAATATGGTCGGGATTCCTGAAATATATTGTTTTCTTCATTTGCTCCTCCCTTTTCATGAATATAAATGTGTTCATGCCATACGTAATGTGGAAATTCGCTATTCTATTTTGTAAACATTTGTTATGTAAACCTATTGACTGATCAAAAGTGCAAAGTGCTTAAATATTAAAATTGTGTATCCCTTTACCTGTAAATGTGAAATAAAAATTATTGTATTAAAATTGGTGACTAATGATAACTTAAAACTATGCTAAAATTATTTGTTTCGGAAGGGGCATTCGGCATAATTCCTGTCTGATGAAAGTTTACCCTTTTGAATCCCGGTTTCAATACCAGATGGCAACTAATTATTTACTTCTCAATTTTAAGTGCCTATAAGCAGGTGTATAAATCTTCAGTTACGTTGAGACCCCCGGTTGCTTGGAATCGAGGTCTAGGATATACCTAGTTTCAAGTTTGCGCAGCTGTTTCTCCCTGTCCCCACCCCTTTTGGTTGGTGGTATAGAGTCTATCAAAAAGTATTTTAATTTAGACGGATCAGATTCGTGACATTCTTCAAAGTGTCGTGCGACTGGGTATGTGACATCTCTGTTCTTGATGGCTCTAATGTGCTGGAGTATCCGTTTGTGGCCCTGGAGTCTAGTACTCCCTACATATCTTAGGCCACATGGACACTCCAGCACATAGATCACATAGTCAGTCTTGCACGTAAGTGATTTTGTGATCGTTTTCTCTTTGTTTTTGAAAGGGCTGCTGTATGTTGTTTTATTAATCCCATGTTGGCACGCCTTACAAATATATATCCAAAATTCAATCCACAAGCGAGGAAAGAGGCGGCACACCATCCACGATCGAATACTTTATTCGTCACCAACAACGCGTTTCAGCCAGAAACGGCCTTTGTCAAGTTAGTTACTACTTCCTTGGATACCATTTTTATGCTAGTGTCGTCATAATAGACATAAAAGTGGCAGTGACATGGAAATAATAAAGTCACTAATACATCATTCGAAAAATTCACATTGTTTACTACGAATGCATGAAATGTACGTTCATGTTTTTTACTTTTATGATAAAAGAAAACAAAACATTTGTACTGACATGGCTAGATGCGCTATTGCAGTTATCACAGATTTCATTGAAATAGAAAAAATACTTCCCATTATCAAAAGCGGCTATTTACTTCACCTGATTATTAATGCATTCAAGAGTGACAATGTTAAAAAATTCATTGTAGTCATAGGCGCTCATCTAGTCACATCATTGCAGTATTTATGAAATAGCCGGGAAATACGTGATGTAAATATACATAATTACCCCTCGGTGAATTTTTTTGCACATAGGTGCCAAGTGCCCGTATATTGCCCTGATAATATACATTTTAGTGAGGTCCCTGCATTTAATTAAATCAATGCACAGATGCGACAATAGAATCAATGTAAGTGAAGTACTGCGCAAATACTCCCATATGACAGTCTTGTAAATAGCATATAATTTAAGGCCAAGGAGCAAATAATTCAATATTAAGTGTATGTACAGTTCCTGTGGGGATTCAAACAAGTGATGAAATATACAAGTGCCCAATTAGAAATATAGGCCCATTCTGCGGCGGAAGCTGAAACTATTATGGGTTGTCCTATCTAATATAATAATAGGATACTACCCAAAACGTCACACGCAAACATGTGAAAGCACATCAAACCTTGTACGAACAATAACGTATACCTTAGCTCCTATTTGTTTCATGTGTCGGAATTGAAAGAATCAATAGATAAGAGGGCAAGTGCCCATAGCTCATCGCCTTAAGTCCCTAGGTCCTGTGTGATGGTGCACCCAATAATATAAAATAAAATACAATTATGTAGGGAAACTACCCTACCCAGTGAAGAGAAACATGAATTTAAGAGATAGGAAAAGGGAAAAAAATAAACAAAAAAAAATGAAAGAAATGGATTAAAACGGGACATGGTCCCATGAAAATATGGAATACGGACATAGTGGAATGAACACGAGGTTCATTATACACCAATATGGGTGCATAATTCTTCCTCCCTATTTAATCCATAAGGGGTTCTTGTTTTAAGATCAGTTATGTACCTTGATTCAAGGATACGCAATTGTTTCTCTCGATCGCCTCCCCTGATGTGTTTCAAGATCCTGTCAATGCCACAAAAATGAAGCAGTTTCTTGTCGCTGTTGTGGGCATTGTAGAAGTGTCTAGCAACTGGGTAATTAAAATCCATATTTATAATCGCTCTTTGATGCTCTAGCATACGTTTCTTTAGGGGTAACTTCGTGATACCTGTGTAGCGCAGCCCACATGGACATTTCAGTACGTACACCACGAATTCCATGGTGCATGTAATGAATTTATTGATACATTTCTCCTTCCCATTGTGTGTCTTTCAGCTCTGTGTGAACTTGCAAGCTTTGCAAGTATTACACTTGTGGAACCCCAGTGTACTTTGCATCCATGTTGTAATTATTTCAGGATTTCGATAGCTTTGGACTAGTCTATCCTTCAAAGATTGTGGTCTCCTGTATGTTACCACAGGGGAACTGCCAATTATTCTGCCTATTATAGGGTCAGATTTTATGAGACCCCAATGTTTCCCCATTATGTTTTTCAATTTGTTTGATCTAGCACTGAAAGTGGTTATCAAACATGGACTTTCCGTAGTATCCTTTTTATTGGGGATTTCATTGTGTGCAAAGAGAACATCCGTTTGCGTTACATTGGACAGTTTAGTGCTTGCCTGAGTAAGGACCTTTTCAGAGTATCCTCTTTGTTTAAAACGTTGTCGCATATCCCTAGCCTCTCTGGCGTAATCTTCGTTGGCACTACAATTTCTGCGAGCCCGCAGAAGCTCCCCATAGGGGATACTATTTAGAAGAGAGGTGGGGTGATGACTACGTGCATGCAAGGTTATATTTCCAGTGGTGTCCTTGCGGAACAGGGTGGTTATCAATCTGTTGTCCCTAACAGTAATTCGTATATCAAGAAATTCACATACAGAATCACTGACAGTGTGGGTGAAACTCAAATTTAAATCGTTCTTGGTTAGTGTGTTGATAAATTCCATAGCAAGATCCTTCCCACCATCCCAGATGATGAAAAGATCATCTATGTATCGAAGCCATATAGGCACATGTTCTGTATAATGCTCGTTGGCTCCACTCCACACTACTTGCTCCTCCCACCAGCCCAGAAACAGGTTCGCCAGGCTGGGGGCGAAGCAAGTACCCATCGCTGTTCCTGATTTCTGCCTGTACAGGATTTTTTCAAACAGAAAAATGTTCTCTTGGAGACAAAATAACATCATGGTTCTAAGCATCATAACATGATCTAGTTTGTCAAGACATTGTCTTCTTAAATAATATATGCATGCTTCAACTCCCTTCACTTGGTCTATGCACGTATATAGTGAACATACATCTAAAGAAATCATAAAATAACCTTGCTCCCATTGAATGTCATGTATGCGTTTGAGGAACTCAGAACTGTCCTTGCAATAAGATCTTAAGTCTGTAACAAAGGGGGCCAAAAAATGGTCTAAAAAAGTTGAAGTATTTTCCAAAAGGCCTCCATTGGACGAAACAATAGGCCTCCATGGTGGTCTAGTGGGATGATTATGTACTTTAGGCAAAAAATATAAACATGGTATTTTCGGATTCGTGTTTTTCAGAAATCTATGTTCCTTATCGTCGAGAAGTCCTTTCTTCCACCAGTCACTCAACATATTGTGGTATGTGATTACAATTCTATCGTATGTGTCCCAATCGATAATTTCATAACATTTAGTATCTGTGAGTTGACGGATGGCTTCCATCCTGTAGGCTTCTACATCCATTACAACAATGTTCCCCCCTTTATCAGAGGGCTTTATCACAATTCCAGGGTCTTCCATTAGATTTCTTATTGCATCCCTTTGGCCCTTTGTGAGATTATCTCTTATACGATAGGTTTGATTGTCTCTCAATTTTACCAGTTCGTAAATCATCACTTGATGAAAGGCTTCAATGCTATTGTATGCCACATTTGGATTAAATCTGGATTTTATCTTCATACCACTTCTGTGGGGAGTATCTATGGTGAAACCAAGGTTCTGTAGGGTTGAGCCCACATCACTGTTACTAGAACTGCTACCACCAGTTTCAAGTTCATGAATGGCCAGGATAGATTCAACGTCTTCCACTGTGAAATTAGCAGATGGTTGTTGTTGGGTCGTATTGGAAATCATAATACCCCTTTGTTTATTTTGCTTTGGTATTAGGTGTAATTTCATCAACTTTAATTTCCTTATGAATAGGAATAAATCGATGCGGGTACTGACATAGTTCCAATCTGTGACGGGGCAGAAGGATAGGCCTAACTTAAGCATAGATTCCTCATCGGATGTTAATGTTCGTTTTGATAGATTAACGATAGAATTATCCATGTTGCACAGGTTTATTTTTGAACCAATATTTGTGTCGTCCTCCTCTTCTTGTTAATCTAAATTTTTCTTTTTGTTTGCACCCTTTCCTCTTGGTCTTCCTTGCCCTCTTCCTCTACCTTCCTCGTTCGGTGTTGCCCTCTGAGTTGTTTGTTCCTTCTGTTGCTTCAATAATTGAAATTCGTGCAGGAAGGTTAGGGGGCGCACCCCTAAAGGGGCAGCTGGAATCTGCCTTTCGGTATCTGAGCTCAAATCCGAGCTTGAACCCGTAGACACTATATTTCGTTTGGGGTGTTGGAGGAATTGGCGATCGCGTTGGGCCCAGTCAAAGCATTTGGCGTAGGTCAGTATCCTACCCTCCGCATAATCCTTTTTGTCGCGGAGGAATTTACGATGTTTTTTCGCTTTAATAGTATCTTTGTAGTTTTTAGGCGACCCTCCAAGGATTTAAAAAAAATCAGTCATTCATTTTTCTTCCTTATGTTTATCCAATTCAGCACGTAATGTTGTTAGTTCCTGTCTGGTTTTGTCAAGGTCGATTTTGGCATATTTTATTAACATTTCCAGCATGCCTTTACACGTTTTGGCCATAAAGGCTGCCCATTCCTCCAATAGTTCAGGGTTGGGATTTTCATACGTTGGGATTATGGAAATTCTCAAGCCACGGGGCACTCGACCAACTTCCACATAGTTAGTCAAGGATGTCACCTCCCACCATTTGTTTAGCTCACGTTTTGCTAGTTTCTCCAGAGTATTTAAATTTTGTTTCAATGTTGGCTCAGAGGTTCCAGTTGTAGCCCCAGTTGGTACAGTCGTGCTATAAACATCCGTGTTCTCATCAAAAAGTGAGAGCGCAACAGCCTGTCGCTCACTTTCCCATGTGTTCATTGTTCCGTATATTACAAACAAACGAATATTTCTTCGATGTGTGGAAATGACACAGCAGCAAGATCTTTGCTGCTGTGTTACGCAGCTCCAGGATAGTAAAAACTGCACTTCGTTGGGGATGCGGTTAAGAGAGAAAAAGTGGGGGAGAAGTATGCGAGCCGAAGGGGTTAAACGAGCTCACCGAGCCCTCCTACCCACGTGATCACGCCGCCCCCTGGGGCACCACGACTCACTCACCGCATATCTCCTACTTCCCAGCACTTCCTCCAACACCTTGTTCATGGGATGGCTTCCCTCCTGGAGCGGCTGGGACGGCGTGTAAAAAATCCTTTCACAAGTGTCTTCCCAGCAAACGCCGTTCGCCTGTCCTTAAGCGTTGGTGCCAGCCGCGGTGGCAGTCTGCCACAATACATCCAAAATTCAATCCACAAGCGAGGAAAGAGGCGGCACACCATCCACGATCGAATACTTTATTCGTCACCAACAACGCGTTTTAGCCGGAAACGGCCTTTGTCAAGTTGGTTACTACTTCCTTGGATACCATTTTTATGCTAGTGTCGTCATAATAGACATAAAAGTGGGAGTGACATGGAAATCATAAAGTCACTAATACATCATTCGAAAATTCACATTGTGTACTACGAATGCATGAAATGTACGTTCATGTTTTTACTTTTATGATAAAAGAAAACAAAACATTCGTACTGACATGGCTAGATGCGCTATTGCCGTTATCACAGATTTCATTGAAATAGAAAAAATACTTCCCATTATCAAAAGCGGCTATTTACTTCACCTGATTATTAATGCATTCAAGAGTGACAATGTTAAAAAATTCATTGTAGTCATAGGCACTCATCTAGTCACATTGCAGTATTTATGAAATAGCCGGGAAATACGTGATGTAAATATACATAATTACCCCTCGGTGAATTTTTTGCACATAGATGCCAAGTGCCCGTATATTGCCCTGATAATATACATTTTAGTGAGGTCCCCGCATTTAATTAAATCAATGCACAGATGCGACAATAGATTCAATGTAAGTGAAGTACTGCGCAAATACTCCCAAATGACAGTCTTGGAAATAGCATATAATTTAAGGCCAAGGAGCAAATAATTCAATATTAAGTGTATGTACAGTTCCTGTGAGGATTCAAACAAGTGATGAAATATACAAGTGCCCAATTAGAAATATAGGCCTATGCTGGGGCGGAAGCTGAAATTATTATTGGTTGTCCTATCTAATATAATAATAGGATACTACCC
The DNA here is from genome assembly GCA_963921515.1 of Calotriton arnoldi. Taxonomy (NCBI): domain Eukaryota; kingdom Metazoa; phylum Chordata; class Amphibia; order Caudata; family Salamandridae; genus Calotriton; species Calotriton arnoldi. The sequence goes on from CAWUFW010018003.1 coordinate 27,352, forward strand.
AAAATATATATATATATATATATATATATATATATATATATATATATATTCTATTAGCCTAATTTGTATATTACCTGGCTACCCGGCAAAAGGCCTTCCCATAGCTTTCAACAACTGTTGGAGTGAGGGTAGTTAAAAAGTTTATGAGAGTAGGGAAACAGGTACGTTATTTTTAGAATTTATAAAATTGCTATCCGTTCTCAGGCTAATAGGCAGAGAGTTCTAGAGTTTAGGTGTAGGGGTGGGCGGAGCTGGCGTAGTGCCTCTACGCGTAGCTCCACGGAGTTTGAAAAAAACTCAGTGGAGCTACGCATAGCTCCGCTCCGCTCCCTCCCCTCTCCCCCCCTCTCAAATGCTTTAAAAATACTAAAATGAAGGCACTTACCTGTGTTTCTGCCGCCTCCCCTGCCTGGCCGCTCTCCTTCCCACTCCTCGCCGGCTCGAATCCTTTTACATTAAAAAAAAACACTACCTTGTACGTCTTGCGCATGCGCACTCGCAAGACGTACAACGTAGTGTTTTTTTTTTTTATGAAAAAGGACGCAAGAGGACAGAGGAGCAGGAAGGAGAGTGGCCAGGCAGGGGAGGCGGCAGAAACACAGGTAAGTGCCTTCTTTTTAGTATTTTTAAAGTATTTGGAAGGGGGGAGGGAGCGGCTAACTCCGCTCCGCCACAGAGGCGGAGTTTTGCCTATCTCCACGTTTGCCACGGAGCGCGGAGTAGGCAAATCTCCGCAAACTCCGCTGGTGGAGCGGGGTTACCCGCCCAGGGTTATTTAGGTGCCAGAAAAGCGAAGGAGCGACCTCCACTTCTTTGTCTCTGAACCTCTGGGAACAGCAAGAAGCTCAAGATTGCTGGACCTGAGAGCCCTGATGGCCCGATTGGAGGTGACCAGCTGATGGAGAACACGAGGGCCTGTTTTATGTTTTGCCTTCTGTGTGGTGCATAGTGCCTTGAATTGTACTCTACATATATAGGCAGCCAGTGCATATTTTTCAGCACTACATGAGCTGACACTGTTCTAAGAACAGAATTCAAACTGCAGCATTTTGGATGATTTAAAGGGGCATATTTATGAGAGAAGTGGCGGAGTGTGGCGTTAGTCTCCTTGGCTTAACACCACGCTCCGCCACTTCTGAAATGCAGGGCTGCACTGTGTTCACAACAATACGGTACAGCCCTGTGTTTCCCCCTCGCTGGTGCTAATTTAGCTGCCTAGCAGCAACGCAAGCACCCTTGCACCATACTGCAAGGGTGTTTGCGTTGCAGGGGAATAGTTGTTTATGTGCAGGAAGGTGTCGCTTCCTGCACATAAACAATCAAGAATGGTGCTTTGTAACTTCTGTGTGTGCTGCTTAATGTAGCACACATAGAAGCTGCAAAACGTCATTTTGATTGTTTATGTGCAGGAAGGGACACCTTCCTGGACATAAACAATCAATGGCGGTTTGCTGTTTCTATGTATGCTGCACAATGCAGCACACATGGAAATAACAAAAGCGAGGAGAAATAAAGCATTTCTCCTCATTTCGCCTGTTTAAGACCAGGTTTTCCCTGTTCTTAATTTTGACGCTGCCTCCAATTAACACCACCCTTGTAAATAGGGGGCCGCATCAAAATCAATGGGTGTTGCGTTGGAACGCCCACCGCAACACCCACTGCCCTCCCCTTTCACACTAAGAGTAGAGTGAAAGGCTGCCTTATTTACAAGGTAGCGTTAATAAGGTGTAGCCCCTATCGGCACCACATCATCTGAAAAAGTGACGTTGTGGTGGTGATAGGGACTTGTAAATATGCCCCAAAGCTTGTTGATAACTGACCGACCGAGTTGCCGTAATCAAGGCACAAGAGAATCAGTCCTTGAATCACAATTCTCTGTGACTCCATTGGGATCCATTTCAGAGATTTCCTTATATATATCGCCAGTAGGTAGTTATAGTTAGGACCAAAGTTTCTATAGGAAAAGCGTTTTTTGTCTTGCCAATAACTTTTGCACCACTTGACGAATCTTCCTGAATTTTTTTTTTAAATCCCCTTTTTGGTTCAGCTGCTGTGTGGAAAGTTTCGGGTTGATCCGTCAAGCGGGGGCCAAGAAAAAAGGGGGGCCCAAAATGCATTTTCTCTGATTTTTCATTTTTTACAATGACTATAGCCTGAACCGCTGAAAGGAATTACACCAAATTTGGCAGAAAGCTAGATGTTGGTCCAAAAAGTGTGCTTTTGTGATTTAGTGTAAATCTGTTCAGTAGTTTCAGAGATATTCAAGTTAAAATAAATATAGATATCTGGTAGCCCAAAATGCTACTGAAATTTGAGCGGTAGCACACAGGCCCTACCTCCTGGGCCCGAATAGTGCCCTGGGGACCAACACCTCCCCGGGACTTCTTTAATTATAATTGGGGGGGGGCTTCTTGGACCCCCAGCCCCGGGGACTGCCACCTCCCAGGGCTTTAATTTGAAATATAGGGGGCGGCATGGACCCCCGTTGCCTTTACATTGAGTGTGGGGGGCCTTGCAGCCCCATGGGCCACCACCTCCCCGGAGCTTTAATTTGAAATATGAGGGTGGCCACGTGGACCCCCTGCAGCCTTTACATTGAGTGAGTGCGGCCCCTTGCAGCCCCAAGGACCACCACCTCCCTGGGGCTTTAATGGGGGCCTCGTGGACCCCCTGCAGGCCCAGGCACTGCCACCTCCCAGAGGCTTTAACCAAAAAGAATGCGGGGGCCACGTGGTCCCCCCCGCAGTCCTGGGGGCTACCACCAGGAGGAGTTGTTGACCGCCAAGCACGTCCTTATGGGCCAACTATCCCTCGTGTTATCTTCAGTAAGTCTTCAGTAAGTCCCACACTGCGGGATTTCTGAGAGGTCTTTGTGGCCTGCCCCCTTTCTCTACCACTCTGCAAACAATCCTCCTAATACTAGTTGGGGGATGAAGTCCCCTTGGCTGTTGAGGGTCCTTGGGGGCAAACAACCCCTCCTGTTACCTCCAGTAAGTCCCACACAGTGGGATTGCTAAGAGTTCTCCGGAGGCCACACCCCCTTTTTCTGCCACTCTGCCAACTTGTCACCTGGTGCACTACTGGTTGGGGAATAAAATCCTCTTGGATGGTTACGGACTCTGGGGGTCAAGAAGCCCTCATGGTACTTTTGTAAATTGTCCACACACAGCAGGATTCCTGCGAGCTGGACAGAAGCCCACCCCCTTTTTCCACCACTCTCCAAATGCCATTACTACTTAAAAAAACATAGAAATTGACTAAAAAAACAAATGTTACACAGATGATATAGTTAGGAAATGGAATAAAAAAGCTTAGAAATTCACCGAAAAAACCAAAGGTTACAGGGACATTATAGTTAGGCTCAGGTTTTACTCGTCCCGGCAATGCACTGCTTATGACCTCACATATTACATCACTCGTGACATGGTCAGTGACATCACTGATGACATCACTGACGACATCTCAAATGACATCACTGATAACATCACTGAAGACATCATTCACAAAATCACTAAAGCACCCATTCTCACCCCATAGAAACTTTCATACACCTACTACCACACAACCATTCACAAATATATATATATATATATATATATATATATATATATATATATATATATATATATAGTGGCCAAAAGTGACCCTGTCATTGGAAACCTGTTGCCAAAAAATCCAAGTATTACATTTCGCAAATCAAAATCCATGAGGGATTATCTTGTAAAAAGCAGCCCAGAAGTGATCAAAACTACGAACTGGCTTAGCAAGCATAAGGGATTTGTAAAATGCCAAACATGTAGGACATGTAAATATGGGACAAATAAAACAATGTATACCACCCCATTTTCCGAAATTCCCAAGAAAATTACAAAATTTCTCACATGCCATACTGAATATGTGGTCTATGTGTTGGTTTGCTCTTGTGGGCTGCATATGTGGGTAGTACTAAATTGCAAGCCCACAAACGTATACTGCAGCACATGAGAGCAATCACCAACAATGACCACACATACCCGATTGCACGGCATTTTAAAGAGAAGCATGCCAGTAATTTAGACCATCTATCGGACTTTTTGATCGACTATTCCAATTTTGAGGAGAGGGGGGTAACAGAGAAGCAAAATTAAGACGCTTGGAAACCCAGTACATTATAGAACTGGATACCAAGACCCCCAATGGACACAATTCCAGTGAGGATTTCCACACGTGGTTATACTAAATACATAACTATATCATAACCACTCCTTATGTGATAACCAGTCCTCATTTCTCTATTACACACATATATTTTTTTGAACTACTCTGATAATAATTACCATCGTAGTTTCCAGACAGTTGCCTAAAAGCATTCATGCTACTATACAACTTGCAACTGGATTTTTGATTAAAAATCTGTATAGTTTTTTAATTTAGTTAATAAGAGACCACGGTACAGGGGTTGTCCCAGGTAACACACGTTAGTTTTATTTAAGCACTTAAGCACTTTTCAGATAAACTTTGAAGACAACTCTTATATAAGAGATAGGTTGGCCAAATGCATACTAATTGGGCCAGGCTAAACCTTTGTGATCAGCAATTAGGAAATGTTTTATCAATGTGAATATCGTATAATTCAAAAAATGTAAGTACTTTACTGACATGATCATTGGTTCTTTTATTGGATCAACCAATTTGAAATAGAAACACTAAGTTTTTAACATGTTTTTAACATCATCGATTATTTATACTAATATAACCTTGGTTTTAGAATGTACTTTGATATATAATAACATTATTCCGTTACAACGTTTTAAACTTAATAATGTTTTTTACTGAATTTGCACAGTCTTATTCAAGGCGATTTGTAAAGTATTTGTTCCATGTTTATCTTTCCATGTTTTGCACGAGTGTGGCACCTTGCACTTTAAAAGAGATTGCGTAACTCCTAGAGCGCGTCATGTGATCAAGGCCGAGTGAGGCCGAAACGCGTCATAGTGGTTGTGGTGATGGGCGAATAAACTAAAGAATTCATGCACGAAGTTTTGGGTTCGTCTCCGTTTGTTCCCGGGAGAAGGGAAGTATCGGTGAACGGCTAAAAGGATATATATATATATATATATAAATTCACTGAAAAACCATAGGTTTCAGGCACGTTATAGTTAGAAATTAGCATTTAAAAACCTTTGAAATTCACTGAAAAACCATAGGTTTCAGACACATTATAGTTAGAAATTAGCATTTAAAAACCTTTGAAATTCACTGAAAAAACCATAGGTTTTAGGGACAGTTATAGTTAGTTGGACATTGCACTCGTACAAAACCCGTGAAATTCCCCTGTTATAGTTAGTTCAGCTAACTATAACTCGCGCCCGCAATGCACTGCTGATGACGTCACATATTACATCACTCATGACATGGTCAGTGACATCACTGATGACATCACTGATGACATCTCAAATGACATCACTGATGACATCATCCAGTGACTGTGTTTCTGTAAAGTTTAAATATGTTTAATATATATAGGGAAAGGCGTATTGAAGAATGAGTGGGTGTATAAGTGTCTGAATGGATGATTTAGTACGTGAGTGACTGACTCTACAAGTGAGTGATTAAACGTATCTTACTGAATGCATGGGTTAGTGACTAAACTGTGTGAATGTCTGTATCCGTCTGTTTGTTGGTGTGTAAGTGGATGCATGGATTTGCGAATAGCTACATGAGTGTCTATATGGGTTATTGATTGGTTCTCTGAGTATCTGTATGGCTGCCTGAGTGTTTGTGTGGGTGGGGTGTGTGTGACTCTATACATAGATGTGTGAGTGGGTGATTCACTGGGTGCATGATTTCAAGAGTGCATCTGTGATGGACTGCTTGGGTGGGTGAGTGTGTGTATGGGTGTGTTAGTGAGTGAATGTATATCTCAGTGGTACATGTGCGAGTAACTACATATGTAAAAGGCAGTATATATGTGTGTTAGAGTATTTAAATGGCTATAAGTGAGAGTGTGTTATTGTGAGAGTGGCTGTATGGATGCGTGTGTGCTTGTATCAGTTATTGTATAAGAGCGTAAGAATGTGCTAGTATTTGTATGAGTAAGTGAGCTAGTGTGTGTATAACTGTATAGGTGAGTAAATGGGTGTGTGATTAATTTTTTGCATGACTGACTAGGTGTGTGAGTACCTCTATGGATGAGTGGCGGTGTGTGAGTGTTTATATAGGTGTATGAGTGCATATGATAGTCCTGTACTGAGTGACTGTAAGTACGAGTGACTGTACAGGTGAGTGAGTGGATGTGTGTGTAGACCTAAGAATCAGTGAGTGGGTATGTAGTTTTTGGTGTTGGAGTGTCTATGGTTTTGAGAATGGCAGTCTGTAATTTAGAGTGGGTGTATCAAAAGTTATATTAGGGTGTGAGAAGATGCATGAAATTATCACATGGATGATGTCATCAGTGATGTCATTTGAGATGTCATCAGTGATGTCATCAGTGATGTCACTGACCATGTCATGAGTGATGTAATATGTGACGTCATCAGCAGTGCATTGCGGGGCGCGAGTTATAGTTAGCTGAACTAACTATAACAGGGGAATTTCACGGGTTTTGTACGAGTGCAATGTCCAACTAACTATAACTGTCCCTAAAACCTATGGTTTTTTCAGTGAATTTCAAAGGTTTTTTAAATGCTAATTTCTAACTATAATGTGTCTGAAACCTATGGTTTTTTCAGTGAATTTCAAAGGTTTTTTAAATGCTAATTTCTAACTATAACGTGCCTGAAACCTATGGTTTTTTCAGTGAATTTCAAAGGTTTTTTAAATGCTAATTTCTAACTATAACGTGCCTGAAACCTATGGTTTTTTCAGTGAATTTCAAAGGTTTTTTAAATGCTAATTTCTAACTATAACGTGCCTGAAACCTATGATTTTTTAAGTGAATTTCAAAGGTTTTTTAAATGCTAGTTTCTAACTATGCCAACAGAGGTAGGACATGTGAAGAAAGAAGAAAAAACGCACAGAAAGAAGCAAAAGATGTGCAGAAAGAACCAACAGAGGAGCAGAAAGAGGCCTTGTTGCAAAATCATCCTGTGCCCACAACTTTTTCAGACGGGTACTGGTGGTAACTGACTCTGACTAACCAGAGCCAGTGCGCGTTTGCACAGTGGTGAAGGGAGGGGGCCTGAGGTGACATGTGTGCAAACGCGCCCCGTGGCGCGTTTTAAGTTGCGGGATTAAGTCCCCTTGAATCCTGAGGGTCCCTGGGGCCCAACTAGCCCCCCAGGTACCTACAGTTAGGACCACAGAGCTGAGTTGCAGAGAGGCGTTCCGAGGCCACGCACCTTTTTTCACCTCTCTGCAACGCAACTCTGTTGTGCTTACTGAAGGTACCTGGTGGGCTAGTTGGCCCCCAGGATTCAAAGGGAATTAACTCCCCAACTTAAAACGCACCACAGGGCGTGTTTGCGCACATGTCACCTGAGGCCCCGCTCCCTCCCTTCACCACTGTGCAAACGCGCCCCGTGGCGCGTTTTAAGTTGGGGGATTAGGTCACCTTGAATCCTGAGAGTCCCTGGGGCCCAACTAGCCCACCAGGTACTTCCAGTAAGCACCACAGGCCTGCGTTGCAACGCCTGTAACAAATTGTGCAGTTGTGTTTAGGTAGTGAAGAGGGTCGTGCTGGGGGTAGTGTTTTAGGGTTTAGGGTAGTGCAGTGGTGTTTGTGTAGTGTAGGGGGTCATGCTGGGGGTAGATTTAGGGTTTAGGGTAGTGCAGTGGTGTTTGGGTAGTGTAGGGAGTCGTGCTGGGGGAGTGTTTTAGGGTTTAGGGTAGTACAGTGGTGTTTGGGTAGTGTAGGGGGTCGTGCTGGGGGTTAGTGTTTTAGGGTTTTAGGGTTTAGGGTAGTGCAGTGGTGTTTGGGTAGTGTAGGGGATACTGCTGGGGGTAGTGTTTTAGGGTTTAGGATAGTGCAATGGTGTTTGGGTAGTGTAGGGGTACTGCTGGGGGTAGTGTTTTAGGGTTTAGGGTAGTGCAGTGGTGTTTGGGTAGCGTAGGGGTACTGCTGGGGGTAGTGTTTTATGGTTTAGGGTAGTGCAGTGGTGTTTGGGTAGTGTAGGGGTTCGTGCTGGGGTAGTTTTTTAGGGTTTAGGGTAGTGCAGTGGTGTTTGTGTAGTGTAGGAGGTCGTGTTTTAGGGTTTAGGGTAGTGCAGTGGTCTTTGGGTAGTGTAGGGAGTCGTGCAGGGGGTATTGTTTTAGAGTTTAGGGTAGTGCAGTGGTCTTTGGGTAGTGTAGGGGGTTGTGCGGGGGTAGTGTTTTAGGGATTAGGGTAGTGCATTGGTATTTGGGTAGTGTAGGGGGTCATGCGGGGGTAGTGTTTTAGGGTTTAGGGCAGTGCAGTGGTGTTTAGGTAGTGTAGGGGGTCGTGCTGGGGGAGTGTTTTAGGGTTTAGGGCAGTGCAGTGGTGTTCGGGTAGTGTAGGGGGTCGTGCTGGGGGAGTGTTTTAGGGTTTAGGGCAGTGCAGTCGTGTTCGGGAAGTGTAGGGGTCGTGCTGGGGGGAGTATTTTAGGGTTTAGGGTAGTGCAGTGGTGTTCGGGTAGTGTAGGGGGTCATGCTGGGGGTAGTGTTCTAGGGTTTAGGGCAGTGCAGTGGTGTTCGGGCAGTGTAGGGGGTCGTGCTGGGGGTGGTGTTTGAGGGTTTAGGGCAGTGCAGTGGTGTTCGGACAGTGTAGGGCGTCGTGCTGGGGGTGGTGTTTCAGGGTTTAGGGCAGTGCAGTGGTGTTCGGGCAGTGTAGGGGGTCGTGCAGGGGGTGGTGTTTCAGGGTTTAGGGCAGTGCAGTGGTGTTCGGGCAGTGTAGGGGGTCGTGCAGGGGTGGTGTTTCAGGGTTTAGGGCAGTGGTGTTCGGGCAGTGTAGGGGGTCATGCTGGGGGTGGTGTTTCAGGGTTTGGGGCAGTGCAGTGGTGTTCGAGCAGTAAAGGGGGTCGTGCTGGGGGTGGTGTTTCAGGGTTTAGGGCAGTGCAGTGGTGTTCCGGCAGTGTAGGGGGTCGTGCAGGGGGTGGTGTTTCAGGGTTTAGTGCAGTGGTGTTCGGGCAGTGTAGGGGGTCGTGCTGGGGTGGTGTTTCAGGGTTTAGGGCAGTGCAGTGGTGTTCGGGCAGTGTAGGGTGTCGTGCTGAGGGTTGGTGTTTCAGGGTTTAGGGCAGTGCAGTAGTGTTTGGGCAGTGTAGGGGGTCGTGCTGGGGGAGTGTTTTAGGGTTTAGGGCAGTGCAGTCGTGTTCGGGTAGTGTAGGGGGTCGTGCTGGGGGAGTATTTTAGGGTTTAGGGTAGTGCAGTGGTGTTCGGGTAGTGTAGGGGGTCATGCTGGGGGTAGTGTTCTAGGGTTTAGGGCAGTGCAGTGGTGTTCGGGCAGTGTAGGGGGTCGTGCTGGGGGTGGTGTTTTAGGGTTTAGGGCAGAGCAGTGGTGTTCGGGCAGTGTAGGGGGTCGTCTTGGGGGTGGTGTTTCAGGGTTTAGGGCAGTGCAGTGGTGTTCGGGCAGTGTAGGGGGTCGTGCAGGGGGTGGTGTTTCAGGGTTTAGGGCAGTGCAGTGGTGTTCGGGCAGTGTAGGGGGTCGTGCAGGGGTGGTGTTTCAGGGTTTAGGGCAGTGGTGTTCGGGCAGTGTAGGGGGTCATGCTGGGGGTGGTGTTTCAGGGTTTAGGGCAGTGCAGTGGTGTTCGAGCAGTAAAGGGGGTCATGCTGGGGGTGGTGTTTCAGGGTTTAGGGCAGTGCAGTGGTGTTCGGGCAGTGTAGGGGGCGGTGCAGGGGGTGGTGTTTCAGGGTTTAGGGCAGTGCAGTGGTGTTCGGGCAGTGTAGGGGGTGGTGCAGGGGGTGGTGTTTCAGGGTTTAGGGCAGTGCAGTGGTGTTCGGGCAGTGTAGGGGGTCGTGCAGGGGGTGGTGTTTCAGGGTTTAGGGCAGTGCAGTGGTGTTTCAGGGTTTAGGGCAGTGCAGTGGTGTTCGGGCAGTGTAGGGGGCGGTGCAGAGGGTGGTGTTTCAGGGTTTAGGGCAGTACAGTGGTGTTCGGGCATTGTAGGGGGTGGTGCTGGGGCTGGTGTTTCAGGGTTTAGGGCAGTGCAGTGGTGTTCGGGCAGTGTAGGGGGTCGTGCTGGGGCTGGTGTTTCAGGGTTTAGGGCAGTGCAGTGGTGTTCGGGCAGTGTAGGGGGTCGTGCTGGGGCTGGTGTTTCAGGGTTTAGGGCAGTGCAGTGGTGTTCGGGCAGTGTAGGGGGTCGTGCTGGGGCTGGTGTTTCAGGGTTTAGGGCAGTGCAGTGGTGTTCGGGCAGTGTAGGGGGTCATGCTGGGGCTGGTGTTTCAGGGTTTAGGGCAGTGCAGTGGTGTTCGGGCAGTGTAGGGGGTCTTGCTGGGGCTGGTGTTTCAGAGTCTAGGGCAATGCAGTGGTGTTCGGGCAGTGTAGGGGTCTTGCTGGGGCTGGTGTTTCAGGGTTTAGGGCAGTGCAGTAGTGTTCGGGCAGTGTAGGGGGTCGTGCTGGGGGTGGTGTTTCAGGGTTTAGGGCAGTGCAGTGGTGTTCGGGCAGTGTAGGGGGTCGTGCTGGGGCCAGTGTTTCAGGGTTTAGGGCAGAGCAATGGTGCTCAGGCAGTGTAGGGGGTTGTGCTGGGGTGATGTTTCAGGGTTTATGGCAGTGCAGTGGTGTTAGGGCAGTGTAGGGGGTCGTGCTGGGGGTGGTGTTTCAGGGTTTAGGGCAGTGCAGTGGTGTTCCGGCAGTGTAGGGGGTCGTGCAGGGGGTGGTGTTTCAGGGTTTAGTGCAGTGGTGTTCGTGCAGTGTAGGGGTCGTGCTGGGGTGGTGTTTCAGGGTTTAGGGCAGTGCAGTGGTGTTCGGGCAGTGTAGGGTGTCGTGCTGAGGGGTGGTGTTTCAGGGTTTAGGGCAGTGCAGTAGTGTTTGGGCAGTGTAGGGGGTCGTGCAGGGGGTGGTGTTTCAGGGTTTAGGGCAGTGCAGTGGTGTTCGGCCAGTGTAGGTAGTCTTGCTGGGGGTGGTGTTTCAGGGTTTAGGGCAGTGCAGTAGTTTTCGGGCAGTGTAGGCGGTCGTGCTGGGGCTGGTGTTTCAGGGTTTAGGGCAGTGCAGTGGTGTTCGGGCAGTGTACGGGGTTGTGCTGGGGCTGGTGTTTCAGGGTTTAGGGCAGTGCAGTGGTGTTCGGGCAGTGTAGGGGGTCGTGCTGGGGGTGGTGTTTCAGGGTTTAGGGCAGTGCAGTGGTGTTCGGGCAGTGTAGGGGGTCGTTCTGGGGCTGGTGTTTCAGGGTTTAGGGCAGTGCAGTGGTGTTCGGGCAGTGTAGGGGGTCGTGCTGGGGCTGGTGTTTCAGGGTTTTGGGCAGAGCAGTGGTGTTTGGGCAGTGTAGGGGGTCGTGCTGGGAGTGGTGTTTCAGGGTTTAGGGCAGTGCAGTGGTGTTCGGGCAGTGTAGGGGGTCTTGCTGGGGGTGGTGTTTCAGGGTTTAGGGCAGTGGTGTTCGGGCAGTGTAGGGGGTCTTGCTGGGGGTGATGTTTCAGGGTTTAGGGCAGTGCAGTGGTGTTCGGGCAGTGTAGGGGGTCTTGCTGGGGGTAGTGTTTCAGGGTTTAGGGCGGTGCAGTGGTGTTCGTGCAGTGTAGGGGGTCGTGCTGGGGGTGGTGTTCAGGGTTTAGGGCAGTGCAGTAGTGTTCGGGCAGTGTAGGATGTCGTGCAGGGGGTGGTGTTTCAGGGTTTAGGGCAGTGCAGTGGTGTTCTGGCAGTGTAGGGGGTCATGCTGGGAGTGGGGTTTCAGGGTTTAGGGCAGTACAGTGGTGTTCGGGCAGTGTAGGGGGTCGTGCAGGGGGTGGTGTTTCAGGGTAGTGCAGTGGTGTTCGGGCAGTGTAGGGGGTCGTGCTGGGGCTGGTGTTTCAGGGTTTAGGGCAGTGCAGTGGTGTTCGGGCAGTGTAGGGGGTCTTGCTGGGGGTGATGTTTCAGGGTTTAGGGCAGTGGTGTTCGGGCAGTGTAGGGGGTCTTGCTGGGGGTGATGTTTCAGGGTTTAGGGCAGTGCAGTGGTGTTCGGGCAGTGTAGGGGGTCTTGCTGGGGGTAGTGTTTCAGGGTTTAGGGCAGTGCAGTGGTGTTCGTGCAGTATAGGGGGTCGTGCTGGGGATGGTGTTTCTGGGTTTAGGGTAGTGCAGTAGTGTTCGAGCAGTGTAGGGGGTTGTGCAGGGGTGGTGTTTCAGGGTTTAGGGCAGTGCAGTGGTGTTCGGGCAGTGTAGGGGGTCGCGCTGGGGGTGGTGTTTCAGGGTTTAGGGCAGTGCAGTGGTGTTCGGGCAGTGTAGGCGGTCGTGCTGGGGCTGGTGTTTCAGGGTTTAGGGCAGTGCAGTGGTGTTCGGGCAGTGTAGGGGTCGTGCTGGGGCTGGTGATTCAGGGTTTAGGGCAGTGCAGTGGTGCTCGGGCAGTGTAGGGGGTCGTGCTGGGGGTGATGTTTCAGGGTTTAGGGTAGTGCAGTGGTGTTCGGGCAGTGTAGGGGGTCATGCAGGGGCTGGTGTTTCAAGGTTTAGGGCAGTGCAGCGGTGTTCGGGCAGTGTAGGGGGTCGTGCTGGGGCTGGTGTTTCAGGGTTTTGGGCAGAGCAGTGGTGTTCGGGCAGTGTAGGGGGTCATGCTGGGGGTAGTGTTTCAGGGTTTAGGGCAGTGCAGTGGTGTTCGGGCAGTGTAGGGGGTCGTGCTGGGGGTGGTGTTTCAGGGTTTAGGTCAGTGGTGTTCGGGCAGTGTAGGGGGTCTTGCTGGGGGTGATGTTTCAGGGTTTAGGGCAGTGCAGTGGTGTTCGGGCAGTGTAGGGGGTCTTGCTGGGGGTAGTGTTTCAGGGTTTAGGGCAGTGCAGTGGTGTTCGGGCAGTGTAGGGGGTCATGCTGGGGGTGGTGTTTCAGGGTTTAGGGCAGTGCAGTGGTGTTCGGGCAGTGTAGGGGGTCGTGAAGGGGGTGGTGTTTCAGGGTTTAGGGCAGTGCAGTGGTGTTCGGGCAGTGTAGGGGTCATGCTAGGGGTGGTGTTTCAGGGTTTAGGGCAGTGCAGTGGTGTTCGGGCAGTGTAGGGGGTCATGCAGGGGCTGGTGTTTCAGGGTTTAGGGCAGTGCAGTGGTGTTCGGGCAGTGTAGGGGTCGTGCTGGGGGTAGTGTTTTAGGGTTTAGGGTAGTGCAATGGTGCTTGTGTAGTGTAGGGGGTCGTGCTGGGGGTAGTGTTTTAGGGTTTAGGGTAGTGCAGTGGTGTTTGTGTAGTGTAGTGGGTCATGTTTTAGGGTAGTGCAGTGGTGTTTGGGTAGTGTAGGGGTCGTGCTGGTGGTAGTGTTTTAGGATTTAGGTTAGTGCAGTGGTGTTTGGGTAGTGTAGGGGGTCGTGCTGGGGGTAGTGTTTTAGGGTTTAGGATAGTGCAGTGGTGCTTGTGTAGTGTAGGGGGTCGTGCTGGGGTAGTGTTTTAGGGTTTAAGGTAGTGCAGTGGTGTTTTTGTAGTGTAGGGGGTCATGTTTTAAGATGCAATGCTCCAATACCTGACCAGTCTGCACTACATAAAACTGCAAAAAAACTAAAAATAAAAAGTGTTTTGCACACTTTTGTCATTGGGCTATATGTGGGCTACATCTGGGTAATATTTGTGCTACATTTGGGCTCTTTTTTTCACTGGTGGCCATCTTGGAAGACTTCTTTGTTATGAAGTTTCCTAATTTCTTCATTTACTGCAGTCTTCTCAGTAGGAAATGCTTTCAGTTTTTACTTTGATTCCATCAAGAAGGCATTCAGATGTGTCTCACATCTGCCATAAATTCAGAATGTTAGCACTCTAGTTGCTCATTAGATCACTGCAGTAAAGCTACTGCTCACCAGGGAGTTAACTGGTAGTCTGCTGCTGGTATTGAAAGTGATTGTTTCAGTCTGCATGTCAGAATTTTCTAATGAAATAGAAGAGGATATGAGATCTCACTTAAAACATGCCCTAATTTTTCTTTCTGCAGCACTAACCATAATTTCTATTTCAAAAAGAACCCCTCATTTTGTTCCTTTTTAAATTAAATGTTTTAAGTGTTACCGGTTTATTCCAATCAAGATGGCTTCAGGTGTGCCATACTTTTGTCATAAGTAAGGCTGTTAGCACTCTAGTTGTTCTTTAGAACACTCTGGGAAGCTGCAGTAGAACACAAAGGCATCAACTGGCAGGCTGCTCCTGTTGAAATATAACAGGAAGATATTTGAGATCACACTTGAAACATGTCCTAATTTTTCTTTCTACAGCACTAACCATAATTTCTATGACAAAATGAACCCCATCATTTTGTTCCTTTTAAATTAAATTGTTTAAGTGTTACCAATTTATTCCAATCAAGATGGCTTCAGGTGTGCCATACTTTTGTCATAAGTAAGGCTGTTAGCACTCTAGTTGTTCTTTAGAACACTCTGGGAAGCTGCAGTAGAACACAAAGGAATCAACTGACAGTCTCTGCCCTTGTTGGATGTACATGTTTTACTGAGAATGTCAGACTTCATTCTCACATGAGTGAGAAAGATAATGTGAATTTACAGAAAATATGCTCTCATTTTAGCTTCTGGAGCACCTTCCAAACCTCCATGGGACAAGCATGAGAAAATAGTGTTCTCTCAAACATGATTCATGATATCCCAGCAGAAGGTTTTTCACATGGTAAAATCACCTTAGAATACACCACAATTCCTAAAATTAGTATGGTACCAACAACAAATAAATTCTAATGTAACTAAAGCCTGTTATCACCCTTTATAGTTCTCCTTTTGGTGACCCTCAAAATCTTCTATTCACTACAATGCATTTCAATGAGGTACTATCATTTATATTGGTCCCAAGATGGCTGCCAGCAATTCCAGGATGAAGTGCTGACAGCCAATCAGATCTCACGATGACATGTGTGGTTAGGCTCCGCCCAGATATATATGTGACTTTACTTTTGATTTTCTCAGGAACTACTGAACGGATTTACACCATTTAAGCAAAAGGCACGACACTGAACCAAGGGCTAGCTCTTGTCAAATTTGGTGTAATTCCATTCAGCAGTTCGGGCTGTAGCTGCGACTAAAGGTTCCTATGGAAAATGAATGGGGAAAAGCGTTTTGGGACCCCTTTTCTCGGCCCCGTTGACGTATCACCCGAGACTTTCAGGATAGGAGCGAACCGGAGCGCCCCAACAAGTTGGAAACTTTCGCGAAGATTCGTCAACCGGCGCCAACGTTATTTCAAATAGAATGTCGCGGATTTCCTATGGATAATAGGTTTTAACTATAACTATCTACTGGCGACCGCCAGTAGATAATATATATGTATATATATATATATATATATATATATATATATATATATATATATATATATATATGCATATATATACATGTATATATATATATATGTATATTACCTACTGGCAGTCGCCAGTAGGTAGTTATAGTTAGGACCTAGTTTCCATAGGAAAAGCGTTTTTTGATTTGCCAATATCTTTGGCGCCGTTTGACGAATCTTCTCGAACTTTTCAAAACTAATGGGGCGGACCGGTCAGCTCCTGTCTTGAAAGTTTTGGGGTGATTCGTCAAGCGGGGGCTGAGAAAAAAGGTAGGTCCCAAAACGCGTTTTCCCCATGTTAATTTACATAGGAATTTTGAAACAGGTTACAGCCCGAACTGCTGAATGGAATTACACCAAATTTGGCAAAAAGGTAGGTCTTGGTCTAGAAAGAGTGCTTTTTTTAAATGGTGTAAATCCGTTCAGTAGTTTCTAAGAAATTCAAAAATAAAAAATATCGATATCTGGGGGCGGAGCCTAACCACACATCTCATCGTGAGATCTGATTGGCTGCCAGCACTCCAAACCAGGAAGTGTTGGCAGCCATCTTGTGACTCAGTAACAGAAGCACAAGAAAACAGTGGAAAAAAGATAAAAAACAAGAAAAGGGGCCAGGGTAAAAAACACCCTGACCCCCTAGGCCTGCTCAGGGGGTCCCTGTGGCCCAAAAAAGCATAAAAAAAAAAAAATCGGCAGAATTCCCGCTGGGAGCGCGAATCCTGCTGAGAAAATTTTAAAAAACGAAGCGTGGGCTCCCGCACTGCGTTATCTGTAAGCCCCCGGGTGGGCCAGGTCCCGGGGGCTATGCCTAGTAAATTAGCGGGGGCCGCGGGGGCCCCCTCAGCCCCGGGAACCACCACATCCCCAGGGCTTTCTTTAATTATATGCCGGGGACACGCGGCCCTCCCGCAGCCCCGGGGGCCGCCACCTCTCCGAGGCTTTGTTTTATAAATGTGTGTGGGGGGTCCTGCTCCCCCCACACAGCCCCGGGGACCACCACCTACCCGGGGCACTGTTTAATTATATGCGGGGGGCCTCACGGTGCCCCCCCAAGCCCCGGGGATCGCCACCTCCCGGGGCCTAAATAAAAAATTAAAGTGTGGGCGGGGCTCCTGCCCCCCCACACTGCCCCGGGGACCACCACCTTCCCGGGGCACTACTTATTTGAATGCGGGGGTCCGTTGCGGACCCTCAGGCCCCGGGGACCACAGCCTCCCCGGGGCTTTGAAAACGTAAGGTGGGGGGGCTGCGTGGCCCACCTCTTGGAGCCCTCGATGGCCCTGGGGACCGCCACCCCCCAGGGCCGGCTCCTGCAATGTCTCCGGGACATTGCCGTTTGCTATGGCAGGGCGGGAGCACGCCTCCCGCCCTGCCGTAGCAAACCCTGCTTTGCTTTGTGGAAGCGAGAGCAGGAAAACCTGCTCGCGCTTCAACGAAGCAAAGCAGGATTGCTTTTGAGCAAGGGGAGCTGCATGTCAGTGGGGAGCCGGCTGGGACCGTGGGGGCATTGGGGCTCCCCCCATGGTCCCCATCGGTAAGGGCCGGCCCGGGGGATGGGGTCCCTAGGGCCAGAAGTAGCCCGGGAGGGGGGCCACACAGCACCCCTCCCCAATTTAAAAAATGTAAAAAAGAGGCCAGGCCCCGGGGGATTGGGTCCCCGGGGCCAATAGTGGCCCGGGAGGGGGCCACGCGGCCCCCTCCCCAATTTAAAAAATGTAAAAAATAGGCCAGCCCTGGGGGATGGGGTCCCCGGGGCCAATAGTGGCCTAGGGAAGGGTGGCCACGCGGCCCCCCTTCCCTATTGATATATTGAAAAAAAGAGGCCATGCCCTGGGGGATGGGGTCCCCGGGGCCGAAATCGGCCCCAGGTACCTCCAGTAAGCGCAACATAGCTGGATTGCAGAGAGGTGGTACGAGGCCACGCCCCTTTTTACACCACTCTGCAAACGCACCTCTTGGCGCACTGGTGGTGGGGCGATGAGGTTCTCTTGTGTCCTGAGGACCTCAGGACACAAGTGGAATTCATCCCCCAAGCAGCAGTGCGCCAAGAGGCACGTTTGCAGAGTGGTGTAAAAAGGAGGCTTGGCCTCGGACCACCTCTCTGCAAATCCAGCTGTGTGGCGCTTACTGGAGGTACCTGGTGGGCTAGTTGGCCCCCAGGGACCCTCAGTATTCAAGGGGACTTAATCCCCCAACTTAGAATGCGCCAGGGGGCGCGTTTGCAGAGTGGTGGAGAAAGGGGGCATGGACTATGTCCACCTCTCATCAATCCCACTGTGTGGGGCTTACTGGAGGTAAGAGGTAGGCTAGTTGGCCCCTAAAGGACCCCCAGCAGCGAAGGGGACTTCGATCCCCATCCAAGAGCACGTCAGGGAGCTCGTTTGCAGAGGTGTGGGTAAAGGGGGCATGGCCTGCTGTGAGAATTTAGCAATCCTGCTGTGTGGGACTTACTGGAGGTAATAGGAGGGGTAGTTGGCCCCCAAGGATGTCCTTGCGAGTCAACTACCCCTCTTGTTACCTCCAGTAAGTCCCTCACAGTGGGATTGCTAAAACGTCTTCGGAGGCCATGCCCCCCTTTCTCCACCACTCTGCAAACGCGCCTCCTGGCAGACTACAGGATGGGGGATGAAGTCCAATTTACTCATGAGGGATGGACTTTGGGGGCCAAGAAGCCCTCGTGGTACCTCCTGTAAATCCTGCGCAGCGGAATTCCTGAGCGCTGGTCGGAAGCCAAGCACCCTTTCTCCACCACTCTGCAAACGCGACTACTAGCTAAAGAAGTGTTTGCAATGTAATAGGTTTCACAGTTGCGAGAGTTAGAGCTATTGGTGTTGTAAATGTAAAAGTTTTTTACTAATGTTTTTTGGAGTGGAGTGGATGTAGATTGTGTGTAGTGGAATTATGTGGTATGTTGTGCAGTGAAATTACGTGGATAGAAAGTATGTGGTATTTAGTGTATAGGAATTATGTAGAGTGGGATTATGTGTTATGGAGAGTAATTATGTGGTATGGTAGTCTGTGTTGTGGAGTGGTAACCTCAGGTTTAGTCCTCCTCGTTTCCATAGAAGCTCAACTATGAACTCAGTGAGACAAAAAAAGAAGGAATCACTGAAGAGCACTTGTGGACCTAGTCAGAGGTATGAGCAGGGCCACTGGAATTATGCTACTGTTTGGCTGCACCGACTTTCGCACAAATATACATTTTCTGCATTAGCCACATAATTCATCATCTGCTCCCTAATCTGTAGATTTGAACAAAAAAAGCCTTGTTTCTAGCTCAAACGGCTCAAACGTTACCAAAAATGCAGCGACAAGTGTTACAGCGTGGTAGAAGGCCCTTTGCAAACCTAGATTGGTCACCTGTTACTTATTGCTAAATGTGGGTATTAAATTGGTACTAATGATGTGCAAGCCACTCTTGCTTCCTTCTCCGCCTCTCTTGCCTCTTTCTGCATTTCTGTTGCTTCTTTCTGAACATTTCTTTCTTTTTCTGCACTTCTCTTGCCTCTTTCTGCAAATCTCTTCTACTTTCTGCACCTCTCTTCCCTCTTTCTGCATGTCTGTTGCCTCTTTCTTCACCTCATTTGCTTCTTTCTGTAACCCTCTTGCCTCTTTCTGCACCCTTTTTCCATCTTTCTGCACCTCTCTTGCCTTTTTCTGTACCCCTCTTACGTCTTTCTGCACCATTTTTGCCTCTTTCTGCACCTCTGTTACTTCTTTCTGCACTTCTCTTCCTTCTTTTAGCACCACTCTTGCTTTTTTCTGCACCTCACTTGCCTCTTTTAGCACCTCTGTTGGTTCTTTCTGCACTGCTCTTGCTTCTTTCTGCACCTCACTTGCCTCTTTCTGCACCTCTCTTGCTTCATTCTACACCTCTGTTACTTCTTTCAGCAATTCTCTTGCCTCTTTCTGCACTTTTCTTCCTTCTTTCTGCACCCCTCCTGCCTCTTTCTGTACCTCTCTTGCCTCTTTGTGCACCTCTCCTACCACTTTCTGCACCCCTCTTGCCTCTTTTTGCACCTCTGTTGGTTCTTTCTGCACTGCTCTTGCTTCTTTCTGCACCTCACTTGCCTCTTTCTGCCCTTCTCTTGCTTCTTTCTAAGCCTCTGTTGCTTCTTTCAGCAATTCTCTTGCCTCTTTCTGCACTTCTCTTGCTTGTTTCTGCACCTCTCTTGCGTCTTTCTGCACCTCTGTTGCCTCTTTCTGCACTTCACTTGCTTCTTTCTGCACCTCTCTTGCCTCTTTCGGCACCTCTGTTGGTTCTGTCTGCACCCCTCCTGCCTCTTTCTGCACCCTCTCCCCTATTTGTGCTACTCTCCTGCCTCTTTCTACACCTCTCTTTCCTCTTTCTGCACCACTCTTACCTCTTTCTGTACCTCTGTTGCTTCTTTCTGCTCTTCTCTTGCCTCTTTCTGCACCCTTCGTGCCTCTTTCAGCACCTCTGTTGCTTCTTTCTGCACTCCTCTTCCTTCTTCCTGCAACCCTCGTGCCTCCTTCTGCACCTCTGTTGCCTCTTTCAGCACCTCTGTTGCCTCTTTCTGCACCTCATTTGCTTCTTTCTGTACCCCTCTTGCCTCTTTCTGCACCCTTCTTCCCTCTTTCTGCACCTCTCTTGCCTTTTTCTGTATCCCTCTTATGTCTTTCTGCACCCTTTTTGCCTCTTTCTGCACCACTCTTACTTCTTTCTGCGCTTCTCTTCCTTCTTTCTGCACCTCTCTTGCTTCTTTCTACACCTCACTTGCCTCTTTCAGCACCTGTGTTGCTTTTTTCTGCAGATCTCTTGCCTCTTTCTGCACCTCACTTGCCTCTTTCAGCACCTCTGTTTGTTCTTTCTGTACAGCTCTTGCTTCTTTATGCACCTCACTTGCCTCTTTCTGCACTTCTGTTGCTTCTTTCAGCAATTCTCCTGCCTCCTTCTGCACTTCTCTTGCTTGTTTCTGCACCTCTCTTGCGTCTTTCTGCACCTCTGTTGCCTCTTTCTGCACTTCACTTGCTTCTTTCTGCACCTCTCTTGCCTCTTTTGGCACCTCTGTTAATTCTTTCTGCACCCTTCCTGCCTCTTTCTGCACCCCTCTTCCCTATTTGTGCTACTCTCTTGCCTCTTTCTACACCTCTCTTTCTTCTTTCTGCACCACTCTTACCTCTTTCTGTACCTCTGTTGCTTCTTTCTGCACTTCTCTTGCCTCTTTCTGCACCCTTCGTGCCTCTTTCAGCACCTCTGTTGCTTCTTTCTGCACTTCTCTTCCTTCTTTCTGCACCCCTCGTGCCTCTTTCAGCACCTCTGTTGCTTCTTTCTGCACTCCTCTTCCTTCTTCCTGCACCCCTCGTGCCTCCTTCTGCACCTCTGTGGCCTCTTTCAGCACCTCTGTTGCCTCTTTCTGCACCTCATTTGCTTCTTTCTGTACCCCTCTTGCCTCTTTCTGCACCCTTCTTCCCTCTTTCTGCACCTCTCTTGCCTTTTTCTGTATCCCTCTTATGTCTTTCTGCACCCTTTTTGCCTCTTTCTGCACCTCTGTTACTTCTTTCTGCACTTCTCTTCCTTCTTTCTGCACCTCTCTTGCTTCTTTCTGCACCTCACTTGCCTCTTTCAGCACCTGTGTTGCTTTTTTCTGCAGATCTCTTGCCTCTTTCTGCACCTCACTTGCCTCTTTCAGCACCTCTGTTGGTTCTTTCTGTACTGCTCTTGCTTCTTTCTGCACCTCACTTGCCTCTTTCTGCACTTCTGTTGCTTCTTTCAGCAATTCTCCTGCCTCCTTCTGCACTTCTCTTCCCTATTTATGCAACTGTCTTGCCTCTTTCTATACCTCTCTTCCCTCTTTCTGCACCACTCTTGCCTCTTTCTGTACCTCTGTTGCTTCTTTCTACACCTCTGTTGCTTCTTTCAGCAATTCTCTTGCCTCTTTCTGCACTTTTCTTCTTTCTTTCTGCACCCCCCTGCCTCTTTCTGTACCTCTCTTGCCTCTTTGTGCACCTCTCCTACCTCTTTTTGCACCCCTCTTGCCTCTTTTTGCACCTCTGTTGGTTCTTTCTGCACTGCTCTTGCTTCTTTCTGTACCTCACTTGACTCTTTCTGCACTTCTCTTGCTTCTTTCTAAACCTCTGTTGCTTCTCTCAGCAATTCTCTTGCCTCTTTCTGCACTTCTCTTGCTTGCTTCTGCACCTCTCTTGTGTCTTTCTGCACCTCGGTTGCCTCTTTCTGTACTTCACTTGCTTCTTTCTGCACCTCTCTTGCCTCTTTCGGCACCTCTGTTGGTTCTTTCTGCACTGCTCTTGCTTCTTTCTGCACCTCACTTGCCTCTTTCTGCACTTTTCTTGCTTCTTTCTATACCTCTGTTGCTTCTTTCAGCAATTCTCTTGCCTCTTTCTGCACTTCTCTTGCTTGTTTCTGCACCTCTCTTGCGTCTTTCTGCACCTCTGTTGCCTCTTTATGCACTTCACTTGCTTCTTTCTGCACCTCTCTTGCCTCTTTCGGCACCTCTGTTGCTTCTTTCTGCACCCTCCTGCCTCTTTCTGCACCCCTCTTCCCTATTTGTCCAACTCTCTTGCCTCTTTCTACACCTCTCTTCCCTCTTTCTACACCACTCTTGCCTCTTTCTGTACCTCTGTTGCTTCTTTCTGCACTTCTCTTGCCTCTTGCTGCACCCTTCGTGCCTCTTTCAGCAACTCTGTTGCTTCTTTCTGCACTTCTCTTCCTTCTTTCTGCACCCCTCATGCCTTCTTCTGCACCTCTGTTGCTTCTTTCTGCACTTCTCTTGGTTCTTTCTGCACTGCTCTTGCCTCTTTCTGCATCCCTCTTGCCTCTTTTAGCACCTCTTTTGCTTCTTTCTGCACTTCTCTTGCCTCTTTCTGCACCCTTCGTGCCTCTTTCAGCACCTCTGTTGCTTCTTTCTGCACTTCTCTTCCTTCTTTCTGCACCCCTCTTGCCTCTTTCTACACCTCTGTTGCTTCTTTCTGCACTTCTATTGCCTCTTTCTGCACCTCTCTTGCTTCTTTCTGCACCTCACTTGCCTCTTTCAGCACCTCTGGTGCTTTTTTCTGCAGATCTCTTGCCTCTTTCTGCACCTCACTTGCCTCTTTCAGCACCTCTGTTTCTTTTTTCTGCAGATCTCTTGCCTCTTTCTGCACCCCTCTTTTCTCTTTCTGCACCTCTCTTGCCTCTTTCTGTACCCTGTTCCCCGTTTCTGTACCTTTCCAGCCTGTTTCTGTACCTCTCTTGCCTCTTTCTGTACCTCTGTTGTCTCTTTCTGCACTTCTCTTGCTCTTTATGCACCCTTCACGCCTCTTTCAGCACCTCTGTTGGTTCTTTCTGCACTGCTCTTGCTTTTTTCTGCACCTCACTTGCCTCTTGCTGCACTTCTCTTCCTTCTTTCTACACCTCTGTGGCTTCTTTTAGCAATTCTCTTGCCTCTTTCTGCACTTCTCTTCTTTCTTTCTTCACCCCTCCTGCCTTTTTCTGTACCTCTCTTGCCTCTTTGTGCACCCCTCCTACCTTTTTCTGCACCCCATTTGCCTCTTTTTGCACTTCTGTTGGTTCTTTCTGCACTGCTCTTGCTTCTTTCTGCACCTCACTTGCCTCTTTCTGCACCCCTGTTCCCTGTTTCTGCATCTTTCCTGCCTGTTTATGCACCTCTCTTGCCTCTTTCTGCACCTCTGAATTAGAGGTAGTTTTAATCCCCCTGCCCTATTATGTACTAGGGCCTTACAGGGGAGGTCATGCCAATCACATGGGTACCCCAACCCATAGAGTACCCTAGTGTATGTAGGTGTTTTCACTGTATTCTAAGTGTCTTTCAGCATAGCACCGGCTCCGGGCCAGGTTAGTCAGTCAGTTACCACCAGTACCAGTCAGTAAAAAGTTGGGGGCACAGGATGACTTTGCAACAAGGCGTTTTTCTGCACCTCTGTTGGTTCTTTCTGCATATCTCTTGCTTCTTTCTGCACTTTTCTTCGTCTTTCTGGACTTCTGTTGCCTCTTTCTGCATTTCTCTTGCTTCTTTCTGCACCTTTCTTCCTCTTTCTTCACATGTCCTACCTCTGTAGGCATAGTTAGAAATTAGCATTTAAAAACCTTAGAAATTCACTGAAAAAACCATAGGTTTCAGGGACGTTACAGTTAGAAATTATCATTTAAAAACCTTTGAAATTCACTGAAAAAACTATAGGTTTCAGGGACGTTATAGTTAGAAATTATCATTTAAAAAACCTTTGAAATTCACTGAAAAAACATAGGTTTCAGGGACATTATAGTTAGAAATTAGCATTTAAAAAAACCATAGAAATTCACTGAAAAAACCATACCATTTGAGATGTCATCAGTGATGTCATCAGTGATGTCACTGACCATGTCATGAATGATGTAATATGTGACGTCATCAGCAGAGCATTGCGGGGGCGTGAGTTATAGTTAGCTCAACTAACTATAACGGCCGAATTTCTCTGGTTTTGTACGAGTGAAATGTCCAACTAACTATAACGTCCCTGAAACCTATGGTTTTTTCAGTGAATTTCTAGGGTTTTTTAAATGCTAATTTCTAACTATAACATCCCTGAAACCTATGGTTTTTTCAGTGAATATATATATATAAATATATATATACAAAACAAAATTCCAAAAGGAAAATGGAGCACTCTGCGGGTTGCTAAGTCATCGAGTTATTCACCAGGCAGACACATTTCAGGCGGGACTGCCTTTATTGATGCTGCTGTTGAGCCAAAGATTGTATCTTTAAAGTGTTCAGCGATACAAAGTGTAATTTGTGACTCATATATATCAAGGTCCGAGTGTTAGGACCGAAACGCGTAGGGCTTGGCAAAAACAAACCTTTCATTAAAAGCGCAATGAAAACTGACCCAGAGTGAGTGCGATCCTTATTGCTTTGGCGATATTGGAGAAATATATATATATATATATATGGTTTATATACTACAATTTCAATCCATGGCATAATGCATAAGTTGTGTTTTGGTTGAGTATTTTTAGAATATAAATAATGTGAATTACATCTGTAGTTAATTTGACTTAAGTTCACGAGTGTAGGCTATTTTGATGTACCACTTTCTGCTTAGTCTGTTGTCCATGCCTATGGGGGTGTATGCATCACGTGGGTTTCATTAGTAATCACTATAAAACTAAAAATGGGAGTGTGGCTCCGTTGTGTGAACAAGGCAGGGGATCCTGCCGAAACGTGTCATAGCCCGATAAAGTAATGAAATAAATATTTGGACTCAACTCTGTTGGTGTCACCGTGTCTCTGTTCGGTGCGACATAAGGAGGTGCCGTTCTGTGAGGATATATATATATATATATATATATATATATATATCCACTCCAAAGTTATCCAGAGACCGGGGCTGTAGTCGCGGCGGTCCTGGATGGGTCCCGGCAGCCTTATCATACACAAACACATCCCCTCGTACAGAGATAGCCAGGACACTCCGGGGTTCTGAAATAGTTTATTTGACTTGATTCCTCTTCACGAATGCATTTCAGCTTTCGCCTTTGTCACGGTGTAGTGCGAGAGCTGACACAACTCATACACAAACTCAGAATAATCAATAACGTACTACAAACGTGTGCCGTGTCAGGAGAGTTTCGCAAAAATGGGCGCCATCTTATTGTTAAAGTCTGTTGCAAACCAAATTATTAGATTCATATTGTTACAAGATTCACCTATGATAAATAAAATCTTTTATAACCAAATCACAAATTTTGTTATTATATAACATCAAATCCCAACAGACTAGCATGTATTGTATGATGGCATGTGTAGTAAATAACCAGGATATATACATCATTCCTGTTCTCCAGAGCTGTGATTCATGATATGCATCTGGCCAAAGTGGGCTGAAGTAGCAACAAAATCAGTTCCATACAGTTCGTATTAAGCATTTCCCCATTCAAAATACACTGAATATCTTTACTAAAGCTATACACAATAAGTAAATTGATGTCTCACCCAAGTGAGCTAAACTTCTGATGATTGTTTCGTAACTGAACTCACTACCGTATTGTTCACCCTTGAACAGGAACGTTACTCATCTCGCTACTCTCCATATTCACTCACGTGCCCAAAAACGATCTGATAGATTAACTACAGTCATTTTGTTGTTTTTCTCGCCCTCGTTGTCACTCCCACTGGCTTGGCTTGTTCTTCTCTTCTGTCTTGTCCTTGATTTTTTGTTCCTCTTGTTCCTCTTGTTTTTCCTCGCACTCCGCGTCCTCTCTGAAAATCCTGATCCATATGTTGTTGCTTGGACTTTTCCCTGTTTTAAAATGAAATTGTTTCAGGAAATTGCCTGAGTGTATATTTCGCACCAGGGTGTCCGCTGATGTATCAGATGCATCACTGTCAGACACATCACTCTCCTCCGTGGTTTCCTCCCCATAACTGACAGTAATCACTGTATTGCTTGGATTGATTTGTTCCTCTCCTTCTTCCAAGAATAGATGGTCATACTTTCTATGGCAGGTTAAAGTTCTACCTGCCTCGTAATCCTTAAAATCTCTAATAAACTTCCTTTGTTTCTTATTTGTAATTTCATCTTCTGTTTTGTTCAGGCGTATTTGCAGCTTGGTAAAAAATTAATCAAATACATCCTTTGAGACCAGTGCCACACATTCCTCTGGCACTTTGTTTATCTCCTCAAATATTTTGCTTCTATTCTTGAGAGCATATTTTATCAAAATTCGCATCATAGTCATCGAAAATTCCTTAGAATTATTAGCCCATTGATCTAATAATTCTGTATCCGGGTTTTCATAAGTTGGTGTTGTATAGATACGGAGTCCTCTCGGGACACATCCCACATCTATGTATTTTTGCAGGGACTCCGTCCCTCACCATTTAGTCAGCTCTTTTTTGTATAATGTCTCCAGTTTGTCGTAGAGTATTTGGATTTTAACTCATTCACCTATATTGGTTTTCACTCTCGCACCTGTTCCTCCACTTTTGCCCCCATCTGCCATTTGTGTAAAAAATTATTTATTGGAAATCTCTTTCCGTTTTTGCATCCAACATCGAGGTCATCATTCCTGACTTCTAATACAGTTTGAATAACAAATTCAATTTCAAATTAAATCTTAGATTCAGCCGCCCGGTGCAGCTTTGGAGGACAGATCAGTCCTCAAAAGAGTGTCCTGGTGATCTCTGTACGAGGGGACGTGTTTGTGTGCGTGTGTATGTATATATATATATATATATATATATATATATATATATATATATATACATATATATATATATATATATATATATATATATATATGTGTGTGTGTGTGTGTCAATCTATCTATCTATCTCTCTCTCTCTCACTCTATATATAAATATTCCATTATCAACCCCTAACCCCTAAACTCACCCACCCCAAACCCTAAAAACACCCTTACCCCCAATACCCTTACCCATCCCTAAACTCTAAATAGACCCTTGCCACCCAATACCCTTACACCCCTAAACTCTAAAAACACCCTTATCACCCAATACCCTTACCCACCCCTAAACCCTAAAAACTCACTTATCACTCAATACCCTTACCCACCCCTAAACCCCAAAAACGTCCTAACCACCTAATACCCTTACCCAGCACTAAACCGTAAAATCCCGCTTACCACCCTATACCCATACCCACCACTAAACCCTAAAATCCCCCTTACCACTCTATACCCTTACCCAACACTAAACCTAAAAATCACCCTCACCACCATATTCCCTCAACCACCCCTAAACCCTAAAACACCCTTCCCAACCGATTCCCTTACCTACCCTAAACCCTAAAAACACCCTTCCCACTCAATACCCTTACCCACCGATAAACCCTAAAAATGCCCTTACATTTATACACTTACCTGACATATACTTAGCGCTACGTTGTAAAGACGTACGTGGTAAAGACATATGTGTGGTAAAGACCTGAGTTGTAAAGGTATTGCGAGGTAATGCTGTGTTGTAAAGGCTGTTTCCCTTTCGGATCACTTTCTCTCCCCCCTCCCTCCCTGTTTTTCTATTTTTCACTCTCTCTCTGGAAGCTCCATGAGCCTCTTGCAATTAACCTCGGGAGCTAGGGGAAGAAACAAAGACACCAGGAAAGTCCCTGAGCTTTCAAAAACAGCCCACCGGGTAAATGAACTATGGAATAAAAAGCCTGTCCAGCCCGGCAAAGGAATTGCCTAACAAAGGGTGACCCACTCGACTATTGAAGCCATGGCTGTCTGAGACAGAAATCTTTAAAATGGGTGAAAACTCTCACTTTGTTGGGGGTGTGTGTATGTGAGTTCTGTAAATGTACCCCCACTTTGGCGGCGACCATTTTCGGGATTTACATAAGTGACGACAGTTCTGTCATGGTGGCATGACTGATGGACCTGCCTTCATGTACTTTTTCCCGAACCGGCTCACATCTTGCTAGTGGAGCTATTTATGGAGCAACACCACTAGAACAACCATTGAGAAGTTTGAAAAATAATGTTCAAAGTCCTAAAATGCGCCACATTCACACATTTTCTAATTCCAATATATGCGAAAAAAAAGTTCATCGATTTTGTACTGAATAACAAAGCTAGCAGATGTGAAAAGTAGGCCTGATCTGTAGTCAATAAACCATGCTTCCGATTCACGGCTTCTCCAACCATGGGCAGCAGGGCTGCAGACAGAAAATGAATGGAACATCCTGAAATGAACAAAGACAGGTGTTTCCCTTAATTATTTACACCGTTGCCATGGTTAAGGCATTTATTTCTGAAAAGGGATTCAAGGAACTGTCATAAAACTGTGAAACACTACTATGTAGAGAGGGCTGCGTCACATTTCCACCTAACAAAAGGTTGAGGGAATGGCATATTTGGAAAAAAATGGACGCAATAAACGTCATGCCGCATTACTATTGTATAGGGCACCACATCTTTCTAGTTTGGCTAAAACATCCATGGATTGTAAATAATACAATATTAATGATCTGTGTTTCTTCGAATGATGGACACCTGCTGCTTTACAGATTCAGTTCGAGGAGGGACTTGCGTTTTCACAAAGTTTGTACTGTTTTTGTTCATTATATAAAATGGTTATATGGCTTGTAATGAAAGGCCATCTTTTCATCTGGGATAACACTCTCGGCTCTGCATATTGATTTTGGTTCTCCTTGTTAGCTTTGCCACAGAAAGCCGCAGGCTATGTTGAAAACACAATTTAATGAGGGGCTGAAATCCGACGTGGCTTTGCTTGCATCTGGTGTGCCTTGCTGCAGCAGCCCAGACAACAAAAGAACCTTGTATTGCTTTGTTAAATTTGCTACAAAATGTACTTTTTGACAAAACAACTGCCTTCCTCTGTCTTGGAGAAGAACAGGATTCCCCTCACACGATACAAATTCATCATCCTTTAGCCTGCCCACCTGTACAGAGTAAGAACACTGAAATAGGTGTAACATCTGCACCAGAGGTGAAACAAGATGTGCACTGCCATGTGTGTGGCAACATGTCAATATCATTTACTTATGGAACATCCCATCCACCCCCCTCTATAAACAATAACAGTTTTACAACATTCTGTTTCCACGGTTGCATTGAGACACATACTTTTAACCAGCTGAGAAGCTATTTTGACCCATGAAAAAAGCTTAACTCATAGCCATGCCCTATTGTCAAATCAAGGTGACAGCACAACATTTGTCTACTTATAACAATATTTTAAACATAGGTAAAGTTCGTAAATTGCTTTTCAAATTAATTTAAAGAGCCCATCCTCTTAGAGAGCAATTATGTTGGGTAAACTACCAGAATATCAAGTTTTTAATATCGTTCTGTCAAAATATCATATCCAGAATGTCAGCTATCATTTTATAATGAAGGCGAGTGTATATATAGGCAAAACTAGATGTACTATAGTTAACTTCTCATCTACGTACCTTCTCAAAGTGTATATCGTCAAGATAGTTCAATGAGAAGTTAAAACAGTACCTTCTTTATGGCAAAAACATGCAGCGCAGCATGTCTCCTTGCTGCACTGCGCTACTTGACAGGGAAAGGGCAGAAATGAGCGTATTTAAAAGAATACGGCTCATTCCTGCCTTTGTCCCTCTGCTGGTGCCATTTTAGCTGCCTAGCGCCAATGCAGGCACTCTTGCACCGTGGGACACCTTTCTGCACAAAAACAATCACCTGAGGCATTTTCCTCATTCTATGTGTGCTGCAAAATGCAGCACACATAGGAGGAAGTAAAGAGGAGAAATAAAGATATCTCTCCTCATTACGCCTCACCTGGGAAGGCGTGGCAACTTGGCACATTCCCAGGTTTACCACTTTGGGTAAATCTGGGACTGCGTCAAAATTCATGGATGTTGCATGGGAACACCCATGCAACACCCATGGAACTCCTCCCTGGAGCAGAGCATAGCAACGCAGTGATTTGGGCTAAGGAAGGTGGCCTTGCTTGGCTTGAGAAATCGTATTTTGGGCTTACGTCATGCATGTACCACTTTGTGAGGTGCAAGAGCGATGCACCCGCAGTAAAAAATATGCCCCATAATCTGTATTTGCTTTAACATGAATTTGGTAGTAGATTTTCTGGGCACAATATTTTGGAATGACGGTATTTTTGTTATCAACATTCTGACATATACTCTATTTGATGTAGTTTAGCTGGAGTGAACAGAAGTCTATTATATATGAAAAATAAAGTCTGTGTAGTGTTAGCTGCTCTAGAAGACTTCCTTATTTTTGTCCATATTTTATTCCATATTAAAATAGGGAAAGAGTCATCTAAATCAGATTCCCAGCTATACTCCACTTTAGATTTATCACGAGTGACAGAAATATCTCTTAATTTCTTATAAATTTGAGATGCAGAAGGAGAGGTATGTAAAAATGAGAGCATGGTAGGAGGAGGGTTAATATGTGTAGAGGAGGTTAGAAACGCGTTATAGGAAGTTTGAGCGGCTGCAGTCAGTAACTTATACTTGGAATAATAGGAGAGAGGTAGAGAGAAGCGGGTTTGAATTATAGAAAAAGGGATACAAATATCACCATGAAAAAGTTGATGGGTCCATTTAAGACCAAGAGCTGACCAATCTTTCCAAAAAGAGTTCTATTTTTAATTTTAATATGTTTATTATACCAGATTGGAGATTGTAAAAACGGGCACGATCATCAAGACCATCTAATATGAGAGGATGAAAAATTTTACGAATATTTTTGAGAATGGGGAGAGACCATCTTATTGGAGTATAAGAAATAGAGACAAACTCTTCAAAGTTGAAGGGGTGGAAGAAAGAAGTTTCAATTTCTACCCATAAAGGTTGGGAATTAGACTCAGTCGCATTCTTAGATAATAGAGGAGAGGAATGTTTGAGAAAAATGAAGTGTGATACACAGAAAAATCAGGAAAGTTGACTCCGCCCATATGCTTAGGTTGCTTAAGTTTGGAGAAAGACATCCTAGCTTTTTTGTTTTGCCATAAAAATTTGATAGAGTATTGTAAATATTTTTATAACAAGATTTGGGAATATTGATTGGAAGATTAGCTAAGTAAAATAAAATTATTGGAACTAGCATCATTTTTATAGAATCTAATCTACCCCACCAAGATAAAAATAAGGGATGCCAACGCGTCGTAGAACTGGTTAATGTTGAATGTAGGTTTTTTAAATTTAATGCTACAGTATCTTTAATGGATGGTGTGAACCATAAGCCTAAGTATTTGATCTTAGTTGGGCTCCAGTGAAAGGAGGAGGCCAAGAAGTCAGCATGGAAACAATGTTTGTTTAAAGGGACAATTTCACATTTATCAACATTGAGTTTGTATCCTGAAACTAAAGCAAAATCTGAGACTTCTGATAGAAAAGACGGTAAAGAGGTTTGTGGGTCGGAAATAAATAGGAGAATGTCATCTGCATATGCTGAGAGTTTTAGTTGTTTATCACCGTATGGAAATCCGGTAATATCTTTATTCAGACGAATTTTTGTTAGAAATGGCTCTAACGGCAAAATAAATAATAATGGGGAAAGTGGACAACTTTGCCGAACCCCTCTATAAAGGGGAAAGGAGGAAGATACTTGACCATTAGCTAGAATAAAGGATCTAGGAAAAGAGTAGAGTAGCGAGACATAAGAAAGGAATTTAGGTCCAAAACCAAACCAAACAAGTGTTGAAAAAATAAATTTCCAATTAACTCTATCAAATGCTTTTTCAGCATCTAGTGCAACAGCTGCTAATGATTGTTTATAGGAATGGGATTTACTAAGGACATTAAAAAAGAGTCGGGTATTATCAGACAGATGACGGCCTTTTATAAAACCACATTGTTCTTTGCCAATTAATTGAGGTAAAATATTGTCTAAGCGGAGAGCAAGAAGTTTTGCAAATATCTTATAATCTAAATTAATTAAAGAAATGGGTCTATAGTTCTTGCACAGCGTGTGATCCTTGTTTTCTTTAGGGAGAAGACAGATCAAGGCCTCTTGAAAAGAACCTTCAGATTTCTGGAACTCTATAAAGAATAGAAACAATTGGTGTAGTTTGGGAATGAGAAGGCTAGAAAAATGAGTGTAAAATTCTATTGTAAAGCCGTCAGGCCCAGGAGCTTTCCCTTTTTTGAGCACTTGAATGGCTTTTAGAATGTCTTTAGTTTGTTTGTTAGCTTCCAAGGAAGAGAAATCTACGTCTGGAGAGGAAGGTGGGGGAATGGAAGATAAATATTGTGAGATATCAGTTGGTTGAGGGGGAGATTCAGGGGTATAAAGTTTTTGGTAGAAATTAGTGAACTCTAATAGAATATCTTCATCTTTATGGACTGTCTTATTAGATGAAGTTACGATAGATTCAATTTTAGTACGTTCCTTTTTAATCTTAAGATAATTGGCCAGAAGGCTGCCAGATTTATTTTGTGCGCAATAGTATTTAGCACTTGACTTAAGTAAGTATAAGTTTGCTGATTCAGTAGAAAGTTTATTAAAAGTGAGTTTAGCCTTAATAAGTTCATTTAAATCAAATTGGCTCTTTGTTAAATAGTAAGAATGTTCCAATTTTTTAATTTGTATATTAAGTAATTGTATGGATTGAGAAGATGTTCGCCGTTTTTGGGTTACAAACGAAATAATGAAGTCTCTAGAGGCAGCTTTAAAGGTATCCCAAATAAGTTGAGGGGATGATTGAGGGGACTCATTTTCTGCAAAAAATATTGTTGCAAAATCAAGAAAGGCTGATGTAAATTTAGAATCTAATAGGAGAGAATTATTGAATCTCCATCGTTTAGTACCTTTAACTGGCGGGAGTAAGTCTAAATTTAAAGAAACTGGGGCATGGTCATAAATTAAAATAGAGCCTATATCAGAGTGGGAAATGTGTTGAGTTAAGGCTTTGGAGATAAAAAGATAATCAATTCGGGATTGAGAGGAGTGTGCTGGTGAGTAGTACGTATATTCTTGTAGGGTAGGATGGCACAATCTCCAAGAATCTACAAGAGACCTTTGAGATATAGTGGCGGTAAATTGAGTATGCATTTGAGAAGGTGAGAATCTAGAAGTAGACCGTCTATCTATAAAAGGATCCATAACCAAGTTACAATCACCACCAAAAATTAAATAATCATCTGTACATTGCATCAAAGAGGAGAGAATTTGAGGCCAAAACAATTTATCTTGGTTAGTGGGAGCGTATACATTAAAAATGGTTAAAGGAATCTTGTTGATCAGTAAAGATACTGAAACCCATCTACCTTCAGTATCATTATCTTGATGTAAGAGTTGAACATTTAAACGTTTATGGCAGAGAATAGCCACACCATTACGTTTCCCTGAACCCGGTGATGCAAACACATGACCAACCCAGTGGCGACGTAATTTGGCTATCTCAGTATCTGTTACATGGATTTCTTGTAATAAAGCAACGTCCCCTTTCAGACCTGCAATAGGTGATAAAACTCTCTGACGTTTAATGGGAGAGCCCAAACCTTTAACATTCCAAGAGATAATGTTTAACAACATCTAAAAATAAGTATCAAATCCTAAAAAACTTTTTTTTTTTTTTTTAAATATAAACATTCTTAAATATGTGAATATAGAGATGCATCACATGACAAAATATTAACTGGAGGAAATGTCATAGAGAAGAGAGGAATATAGAAGAAGGTAAGCGTAGAGTAAGAGAGGGAGTAAAAATGTGATATAGAATGAAGTGAATTAAAGAAAGAAATAGAAGAGTGACCAGTAAGTAGAGTAAAATAAGAATTTAGGGAATTAAAGTGAGAGGAGAGGATGAGGAAAAGAGAGGAAAAAGGGAGGAATATATATAGGACAGAAATACAGTACAAATCAAATAATTGATAATGAAAGGAGTTAACAAAAAAGACATACCACAAACATACAATAAAATGGGGTTGGTGAAGCCACATGGGGGAGACTGCACATCAAAACGAGAGACTCCAGAGCGGCGACAGCAAGGGAGGGACACCATCCAGGTATAGTGAGGGAAACATAAACCAATGGATCACAAAACCGCACCTGTTGGAGAAAAATAAAAAGGTTATCAACAAGAGACATAACGGAACTACAAAAGATACATCAGGAAGAGGGTAAAGTACAGACAACGACAAATATTAATGAGACAATCAGGCCGATGAGGATCGAGGAATGTCCATAGATTCGCCTCTGCAAGTGTTCAAAAAATGTTGAAGACGAGCAGGATCTTCATAAGTTGTTGTTTTATTGTTGTATGTCACCTTGAAGAGGCAAGGGTGGAACAAACCATATCTAGCATTTAGGTTACGAAGGGCTGGTCTCATGTCCAGGAATTGCTTGCGACGATCTGCAGTGACTTTAGCATAGTCTTGAGCGAAGAAAAGATTAGAGCCATTCCAAGAAATTTTTCCCTTCTGTCTGGCGGCATGGAGGACTTTAAATAGGTCTGTGTATTCTAGAAAGTATAAAATAACACCTCTAGGTTTTGTTGAAGCAGATGATGAGGCGCGAGGACCTTGACCTAGTCGATGTGCTCGTTGAATATTCAATGGTGGGGAATCTGAGAAACCAGGAAGAGCTGGTAAAAATGATTGGAAAAAGGAGAGAGGATCTGAACCTTGGAGACCATCCATAAGACCATAAATGCGTAAATTATTACGCCTATTGCGATTTTCCAAATTCTCCATCTGCTGCTTAAGAAGAGTTAACTCTTTATGCATGGAAGGTATTTGGTCAGTGACAGCTTGAACAGAGTCAATTCGTTTCTCTAAATGTTCAACTTTTTGTTCAGTATGCACCCAATTATCTTCAAGATTTTGCAGGCGGATATTGGTTTCCTCCATGTGAGGTTTAAGAGCACGAATTTCCTCAAGAAGTAACTCCATGGAGATTGAGGAAGGAGGAGCAGTAGGAGAAGGTGGGTCCTTCTTGATGCGTTTGCCAGGTATAGCAGTTGGCACTGAGGGTATTTTAGAGTCAGGCTTGGAGTTAGATCGAGGATTATTGGGTACAGAGCCATTTGTTGTGAAAGGACCAGAAATTACCTCCTCCATATTTTCTTGTAAAACACTGAAAGGGTTGTACTCCTCTAATGAAGTAAAATTATTGGGTTGAGCACTATTGCGACCAGAACGTGGTTTCGCCATGAATTTTTGTGAGAAAGAGACCTCTTTGAAAATACTGTAGAGAGTGCCAGACTAACAATAAAAAACAAACTTCAGTAATGATTATAAAGAGCACAAAATATGGGCTGTTGAGGAAAAAAGAATAATTACATATTCTAAGCCCAATAACATATAGTGCAGTTTACCACAGCTAGTAATATATGGTTTTAGTGAAAAGATAAAGAAAAACGATGAAAAACTGCCATGTAGACAAATTTCTGTGAGGAAAACGGATTTTGAAGCATTTAGTCGGCAAAGTAGGAAAAAACGGCAGAAAATCCAAAATGGCGGCCGCAACAGCGATGCATCCGAGGTCGAAAAACAAAGTCAAATATAGAGCCTTAACGCTCACCCTGATGAATTACAAAGCTGACAAACGCTGGAGCCGAAGTTCCGCTGCATGTGGGCACAGTTTGGGGTCCAACGACAAGGAAATGCGACCTGGAGGTCGTCCAGTGCCTCACGTCGTCACGGAGCTCTCCCGATCTGCGGCCATCTCCAGAGGCTCCGCAGCCACGCCCCCATGACATATACTCTTAAAGTGTGAAAATATTTGCTGTCACGTTTACAATGCATTACATATTTTAGTTCCAAGTTTAGTAATCAGTTCAGACCAAATTATGTTAAGAAAGTGACGTTTAAAAGCAAGTTAGCACAAAGTATAGCGCCACTACTGACAATACCACTACATTCGAACTTGTAAATACAAAGTTAAGTGATACATTAGCATTAAAGGTAGTCTTAGGCTTTGGATTCGTTTTTGAGTTACAGTTTGGGTTTTGTTTGGTTTAGGCAGAGGTAAGGGTAAGAATTAGGCCTAGGCGGACCTCGCTGAGTTTCACTGCATGGAATTCTGCGGAGTTACTGAATAACTCCGCCTAATTCTGCGGAGTTCCGCGAGCGGGCGGAGTAGGCAACCTGACACTACTAACTCTGCCTATTCCTGCGTTGTGTTGAATAAACATGACCAGTGCTGCCTTACTAAACTGTTTTAAGTTGATGATTCTTTTAAATCATGTACTTTGACACCGAAAGAGTGATGATGAAATTGCTTGATCTTTTGCAGGTTCATTTAGTTCACTTTGTTTGCCTCCATGGCTGCAGCCTGTAATCAAGCATCCTGCCCTTGCATCTCATTGGCCTTTTACAGCCAGGAAGATCGCTCGCCTGCCCACTGCTGGCATGGAGCTGTGAAGCTGGCACACGGCTGGCAGACTGCGATGCGCTGCGCTGTGCCACCCCCGACCCCCGATGTGGAAAGGTTTTGGGATTCACATTCAGAGGGAGGTGAGTGACAAGCAGCAAAGTTGAAATTTCAGGAAGGGGAGCTGGAACCAAGCCATGTGCACAGTGGCCCAAGCAATGTCTGCCAGACTCTGCCATATGGTGAACATTTCAGTCACTGCTGCAAGTACCGTCATGTCCGGGGCTCATGCCAGGCCTCTTTCATTTCATGGCAATATGAAATACTTAACTAACAGTAAATAATGGACTCCACTCCACACCTGAGCTAATTCAAGCCGCGAACATTTAAAGCAGCACATAAATAGAATAATTTTAACAAAAACAACATCCTTGTGTGCACTGCAGGGATTTGTGCTTATGTACACAGTCTGGCACACAAACGCACATGTCATATACATAGTCCTTGTTCCCCCTGGACTTACCTTCTGTGACGTAGCGTGCCACCCATAACCAGCAAATCAGGAACCGGTGTGCACTCACAACAAAGGCTGAGGGATCCCTTCGACATTACACTGTCACCATTGTTCATGTAAAGCGACTACTTTGCACTGTAGACATCGCGCATCACAATGGCTAGCCTCAACACACCAGTTCAGGGGCACTATTATGACAATCGATCATTAGACCCCACTGAGACATTGATATATACTCCATACAGAAGGTACCAGCCATACACCTGTTTGCATGCCTGGACCTAGTAACCACCATGCACAAAAATGCTAGCTTAGCCTGGGGTTTGATATGGGACTCCAAGTATCCATACCCTGGAATCACACAACATAACATCCTGAGATGTAGGCTTCGGCCAACCACTCCTCGTGGCTCCTCTCTCCTATTTAGAGCCATACCAGCGCATTAGCTATAATCAACCATTTAATAATCGAACTACCGAGATACACCATACGTGGGACAGGGTCTCTTACTTTCCACTGCAATACTTCTGGAGTGGATAGATAGTGTTAAGGCCTTGGATCACTCCCAGGGGACAGGTCCTATACACATCTCTGGTTTTTCTAACATGGGACTGTAGTTATGACCTGCCCGCATCCGGAGCTGGATTAAACTACATCTCCCGGCATGCTCCAGTCTTCCAGGAAGTAGTCGCGAGTCCCCGCCTCCATACCAACTCATACGATCAGGCTCGCCTCCGATGAGGTTGTCTGTCCGGTGACACACACCACGGCACCCACGCTACTACGAGCGGTGAGTTGCAGGCTTTCTTTCACTGATTTCTAGAGAGAGCGCCTTATGCACAGATGGGACACACCCACCCCCTTCTCGTTTGACCACCGAGACGGCGCGATTCTCGAGATCGCTTTCGCTTTTGTGAACACTGCAAACGGTGAGTTGCAGGCTTTCTTTTACTGCTTTCTAGAGAGAGCGCCCTATGCACAGATGGGACACACCGACATACCCACACAACCCCACCTGTTTTTGAACAACGAGACGCAGCGAGTCTCGAGATCGCCTTCGTTTCTGTGAACACGGCGGCTAACGGTGTAACAACGAGAGATCATCCTCGTTTGGCT
Organism: Calotriton arnoldi; assembly: GCA_963921515.1. NCBI lineage: Eukaryota > Metazoa > Chordata > Amphibia > Caudata > Salamandridae > Calotriton > Calotriton arnoldi. The sequence continues at coordinate 65,026 of CAWUFW010018003.1, forward strand.
ACTACACTAAACCTGCCACACAGGTTGTAGACCACTAAGTAGTGAGCGTCCAGCATATTAATGGGTCACTCCCCTTCTGAATCTTAGAGCCGTCTGGTGCTACAGATCAAATGCAAGTGTGGGTCCCAGGTCACGTTAGGTGACAGCATTATCTATTTTGGCCACTGATCATAGTCCTCACATCGGAGACGTGCTCGTCTCAATTGCATTTAAGATACCGCTGATACTGGGTTTAAAATGCACATTGTACAATTGTACACTACCTGCATACCATAGTTAGGTACTGGTGGGTAATCCATCCTAGATACATCTTTGTCTCTGCACATAGACATAGTGATTCATTTGATCACCACCTGCCAAGGCCACATTAACAGCTATCTCCTACTATAATCGTATACAGCTTAAGTATGCAATCACGATACCTGTGGTAGGTTGGTTGAGAGCAACTTCCCTACTTCACTATTTATCCAGATGGGCAATCTCTGCATAACCACCACCTTCTTGCACAACAGAGTCCGACTCGGTCTCCATTTCTCTCTTTAAGCTTGTCAATCTTTTAATACTGGGCAACACTTCTTTTTAATGCCACAACCTTAATTCTACAGGTTGGAGCTGCGTGTGTACCTTAGGCAAACAGCCCAGGACAGATGTGTCACTCTACCTGACTTTTGCAGGTGAGTGACGCCATTCGTAGACATTTCGCCAGAAGGACATAGCGTGTCTGAACACACCACACATCTTTTGTGAAATGATAGACTTGTGATTACTTCATTAACAATTGATGCTGATGAAATACTTTGAATTGTTTATTTTTGATTACTTGGGAATGTCATTTCTGGGTTAAATGTATAGCACATTTTCAAACTGATGTAACTGCGCATCTTGTTGTTTATGTCCCATTCACAGGTCCAACCGGTGAATCCATTCATTCGAATTTCTTGGATCACTGGTTTAGTATCTTAAATCCAACAAACCGATGCGTTGTTATTATTATTCTGTTTTTTTTAATTCACTTTTTCACACAGCAGTAGCTATAATAGAGATCCTGATGAAAGCCACAACACTTCCTAGGTCTTAGGCTGAAACATGTTGATCACTACTCAGTACGACTACATCTAATGTCTGCAGTTGTACTCTCTGCCTTCTGTTTTTAACCCTGGCACAGGGTAGCAAGAATAAAGCTCATTAGGCTAACCCTGTAGCTAGTTTTACTCACCTACTTACTTGCACTGCACATTTCCGATCACTCCATCTGCTCACATTGGGTTTTAGGAATACCCCTTAATCTGAAAACATCCCTGAGCTCCTCCCTCACAGCGAGGGGGTTGTAGCCCGCATCATGACTAGGCTTCATGATGTGAGGAGGATTCCCCATGATGAAGCATGACACCTTTGATGTGTGAGGGAAACCGTCCTTAAAAGGGAAACCCCCCTGTAAGTCAGTTTGTTTCCCGTTTTTGACATTACTTAGTCTCTTCGGACCCGAGGGCTCTGTGTGTATTGGATCCCTTCGACATTGCCAAACCATGCTGCTTGCGTGTGTGCAAGTCTCTTTTCGGCCATCCAGGCTGCTGTCGCATGCCCTGTGAAGCCTCTGGTGCCTATTTCTGCCACTCTGTGGAACCAGCGAGAGCTCACGTCATTGCCAGAGTGTCCCCACCCACTAACACACAAGTATAAAGTTCACAGTGACACCTGGCGCCCTCCAGATACATAGCAGGCCACACTTCAATGCAGCATCCTGCCCAGCCTGATCGGCCTGCGTGTGCACATGCTTAATAGGGTGAGCAGAGCACTGAGCATGCCGGTCAACTTCGCTACACTGCGGTTGGTGGAGTTTTTGATGAACTTTGCGCCCCAAGTGTAGCGCGAAGTCGCAAAGTTCTGCATACTCCTCTGTCAGAGCAGAATTTGTCGCCCACCCCTAGTATGAATTAGATTAGGTGGTAGGCTTAGCCTACCTTTCAAGGTTAGACTTAGTGTTAGCAGTAGGGTTATGGTAAGGTTTCAAGTTAGTCTTAGTTTCAGTTGTAGTATTATTGTAAAGTTAGGCTTAAGTTTAGTTGCAGGTTTATGGGAAGGTTTAGGGTTATGCTTTAGTTTAATTGTAGGTTTATGGTAAGGTTACTGGTAAGGTTACTGTTAGGCTTAAGTTTCATTGCAACTTTATGGTAAGATTTATGATTTTGCTTACATTTAGTTGCAGGTTTATTGTGAGATTTAGGGTTAGGCTTAAGTTTAGTTGTAGGTTTATGGTAAAGTTTAGGGTTGGGTTTAGGGTTATGGCTAGAGCTGGGGTGTGCTTAAGGACAATGCTTATGGCTGGTGTTAGATTTAAGCTTATGAGAAGGTTATATTTTAGGGGATATGATTGCAGTAATCATAGTGTTTTGCACTTAGCCAAATCTAAATGATGTAGTATTTGTCTCAGTAATGTGATTCTTATCAATTATTACATTGACCTGTTGGCTTCTATGTGGAGGTATTTTGATGTAATTGTATACTATGTAGTGACACACAAAGATACACCTGTATGGCATATGGCCCATGTGTATTCCTGGCCACAAATATGTGAATTAATTGATTTCCTCTCTTTGTCATGGCATCATCCAGAGCCAGCAGACTTAGGGTGGAGATGGTGAACCAATATCATCCGGCAAATTCCTATGTAGGTCTCAATTAGAATCAAGATAACAATTTGAATTGCATTTTCCACTTCTCATTTCATATATGGAGTTAATTTGGAAAAGAGTCAGAATTCGAATTACTATATGAATTTACCATTCATGTATATTCTCAGTTATGCAGTAATTACCTTGTGCAATATTACGAGATGCAGCAGTATGACGTACAATATATCCAGCAAATTGTGGTTCTAACCCATGAATAATATAAATTAAATGCATTCCCTCAAAATCAGGTATCTCCTTTAGAAGGAACCAATGGAATTTGCTAGATCATTTGTCATTTGGACAAATAATGTAGTGGATTGATCAGACTGTCAACAGTGCTGAAGAATCCCACACTGTGCCCTTGCATTGTCACTTTTTAAAATGACCTAAGCCTTCTTAGACTCACAATGGCTGAATAATTTGATACTCAGTGTCAGATCAAAAGATACTCCCAGTCTGGGCCCTTCTGAGATCCTATCCAATATCGCTCTTTCATTATGGCTTGTTGCAATATCGTGAAACCTTAGAATACTACAGAGTGCATGTGAATCTTCAACTAGAAGTAATGCCATGAGAAGACTCCATTAATGGCTGCATGGGGCGTAGACTATTGTGTATTGTACTTATGCAGCCTTTAAATTGTTGTATATTCTAAATTAGGTTATTTGAGGCTTTACATATAAATCTGCCTTAATGTACATGAGAAACCTATGTGCAGGAGCCACCAAGCAACTTTTTGGCATTGCATAAGCGTGCAAAAAAACAAGATGGGCCCAATTTAGTGCTGCCAAATATTGACACAGAATATTCACTAACATTCTGCAATGCAAATGCAGTTGTCTCCGATTTTCTTTAATGAACACATCCAGACTCTGGCAAAGGTGGTTACATTATTTAGATTAAATCTACTTAATTATGCTGACAATGCTTAGCTTTTAGTGAAAATCTCTCTATGCCCTTGAGTTATCACTAGTTTTTTCCCTCCTGTCTGCAGCACCAATGGATGACAAAACACACGAAACCAAATCTGGCAATGACTAAGATATTGTAAGTAGGAACATCCCCCTTATCTTGGCCAACAGAATCACACCACTCCACAACTGGTTGATAACGTCTGTAAATTAGATGTTATCATGGACACTCAATGGTCTATGGCACCAAAGATCTCAAATAAAGTGCAAGATGGATGCTACCACCTATACTTTAAAGAAAATTCTAATTCAAGTGTCGTCATCCCAAGGGGCCAAGATATTCTTAGCTCTGACCTCTCAAGAATAGTTTTAGGGCCTAATTACGAGTTTGGCGGTCCATCGGACCGCAGAACTCATGGTGGTGCGTCGGAAACCTGCGCACTGGTGGTCCGACTGCTGCATTGCGAGTGTGGTGGTCCCACCGTCAAAGGGCCACCTCAACCGCTGGGGTTCCGTGATCCCTGGGCGGTGGCACGGTGGTCTGGCCCAGCAATATGCTGGTGTTGCTGCTGCTGTACCACCAAGCAAATTATGAGTTTCCTCACAGCCACAGTTTTAATGGTGGTGAGGAAACTAAGGGGGCCCTACAGGGTCAGCTTTTGCCTCGGGGCCAGAGGATGCCTGTAGGGTTGCACATGGTGTGGCCCCCTGTCTGCATGCACCCCCAGTTCCTGCACATCATGGACTTCACAGTCCATGCCATGCAGTAACGTGCTTTAGCACTCCTACTGCAGTGCCATTCTAACAGGTATCGCCTTTGGACCGCCAAAGCACCGCCCACCAGACCATGAATTAACTCTGAATCCTGTGTGGGAGCGGGCGGTGGTGTGTCAGCAGGGCCGGACTGGCCGTAACGGGCACCGGGCGTTTCCCCGGTGGGCCGCCAGGGTGGGGGCTGGGTTTGGGCCCCTCGGGGGCTGTTTTTGTTACCAGGGGCCTGCAATATCGGCCCCCGGTAACAAAATCGGCCGAAACCGGCCCTTGCAAACAGCTCGGCCGCACCCCCTCAGCCCCCACAGGGGGGCCGGCCAAGCAGTATGCCAGGGCCGGTTTCGGTTCCCAGTCCGGCCCTGTGTGTCAGCCTGCTCCCACACTGCAAACTTGTAATCAGGCCCTTAGCCACCGTGCTTACTCTGAACTCCCTTATTATTTGATGTATAAACTTCAGTGACTCCAAAATGAAGAAGTTGGAAACCTAAAAGAGAAGGTGATCTTCACATCCGGGCTGCACTCTGGCTGCCAAACACTGAAAAACCAAGTTCAAATCTTTGATCATGGCCCCTGGAGCACTTCACAAAAAGGTACATTCTAAAAAGTGGTCTTACGTTTATCTTCCAGACATCGAGTACATAAGGACAAACACATAAGATATGTTCAATAGTTTCCTTTCTGGCGGCACGTTAGTGGCAGAACAACTGCTGATTCATTCACTTATGTCAGGTGCCCTCAAATTGTACTAATGGGATATAATGGAGTTGGATCCTTAGGAGGCTTTTTGTCACAGATGGTCTCTGATATGGTGCAAGAAATCAGATAGAACCCCTGGTTTAACCTCCTGTTAAAATCGCCGCACTGAAGATGATGCTCTATATCCAGTTTACTCACACAAATTTAACTTTGTAACCAATATCTTCTTTTTGATATATTTCATTATGTTACAGAAGGTAAATATTTGTGTACAATCATCTCAGAACCTAGTGGAAGATACACAAAGACATTTAGTTGTCACAAACCCAGTGATTCACTAAATCACAGAGTTGGCAAAAGCTAAATGGATTTTTAGTATGTACTAAATCTATTTTGCAATTCGAAAATGCTTCCTGAATCACAAAATGGGTTAGAAATGTATACCGAATTGCAATTTGAAAGGGGCATGTTTAAGACATCCCTTCAAATTGCGATACACAATGCTATGTATCAATGTTTTTTTACTACAATTTCAGTTGCAAACCATTGATAGGGTACCAGCTCCTCATAGGAGGTGGTAACCCATTCACAAAGGGTAAGGAGTCCCTTGGGACCCCTTTCGTTTGTGAATGAAAAAATGGTTTGGGAGTGGGTAGTGGTTCAGTGGACCACTGATAACTCTTAAACAAAATCTTTTTTAAAACTATTTTTTTTGTTTAAACGCAGCCCACTTCCCTTAAGAAAATGGGCTGCATTAAATAAAAAGTTTAATTTATTTAAATGTGAACACAGGCATGGTGGTCATCCACCATCCCTGTGATTGCATCCAATTGGGACAATTTGCGACCTTCCTCTTGATTAGTACTGAGGTGGGTCAAATTGTGACATAGAATATGGATTTTGCGAACTGACCTAATAGTATATAGGTCTGTTTATAGAATCAGAATTGATTAACAAAATATAATTTTTGGGTGAATCAAATCTTAGTACATTTGACCCCTATGGATTTCTCTCCACATCCCTTGCTGTAAAGTGCATAAAACATCCACTTGAATATTGGCAGAGAAATAAAATAAAGTAAATATACAAATACATTAAAAATAATCCATCTCTACCAGGTCCCTGCGTTTAAAAAGGCTTGAATGTGAGAACTTGCCATTTCAGTGCAGGACTTTACTCTTCCTGAAAACCTAGGTATCTGATCTGGTTCACTCTGGTGGTTGTACTAATTAAAGGGCTTATTATGATGCCGGTCGGACGTGCGTCTGGCCAGCATCTTGTCGGAATGGAAACAGCCCGACTAGTAGTTGGCGATTCCATCCTGCAAATTAGGATGCGACCTCCCATGAGGTGGCTGGAAACATTTATTTTTCCTTTGTGGCTTGTGCTGCGGTCAGAAAAGGGCCGCAGCACAAGCAGCATTGGTAAAATGGATGTTTTCAAACATCCTTGCATCGTGTCGCAGGCACCATGTGGTGCCTGGCACGCAGGTTATGGACATTACCCGTGCCCCCAGGCCTCATAGCAGAGGCCGCGGAGGGACGGGGGCCCTGATAGGGGCCCCCAAAGTCCGTTTCCGACAACCTTTTAGTTGCATTTGGACTGCTATTGAAAGGCTGTCTGAAAGGGACATCGTAATCCCTACGGTGGTGCCTGAGCAGGCACCACCCTTATTGTAGGGAATTACATTGTGACCGACGGTGGGACACGCTCCTTGAGCCTGTCGAAAGCGTTGGTCGGTCCCTCCGCCCTGCCTCAGACCACCGTGCATCTTAATGCGGCGGTCGTACTGCAGCAGCAGATATCGGTCGGACCACAACCGATGCCCTGTCGGTTGCAATTCGATCCACATTGTAATTAGGCCCTAAGTTTCTGTTTTCAGTGCATGGTACTTGATAAAAGAAGAAAAAATAATAATGGACTACAGTTGACATAAATGTGAGCAAGATATGGGACCTGTTTGGGCGATTCTGACATCATAAACATTTTGAAATATGCAAATGAGATGTGAGGGAAAAACTTATACTACCACTGAATGGCTGACGCAGGTCAGCAAAGGTCAAGAAACTTGACAGGAGGAAAAAGAAAGTGACATTCGTGATTCATCTTCTCCCAAAGATAAAACACATTTAAAGTCACGTAAGTATGTATATACATGGTATTTCTATAGTACAAGCCTAGCCAAAAGACAGTGGTGCACTGTATGCTGTGTACTTCAAAGGGACTGCTTTCCTGCACCAAGCAAGACTGTTCTGCTGCCTGAAGCCTGCTCTGTCACTCAGAGGTCTGCCCTGGTGCTTGCGCCCTGTTCTCCTTGAACCCAGGACTACTAGAAGTGACTCCAAGTGCTAGTTGATTCATCTCCTGATCAGAGCCTCAGGGACATAAAAGACTCTAACCATCTTGAACCCACACCAGGACCCTGCCTGAGTGAGTCCTGACTCTCCAAGTGGTGCCCCTCCACTCGTAGATCCTTGGTAGTGGTGCAAAAGTTGCCCTGATAGCCAAAATCCCAAACTTGGGACTTAGAACATTTTGGGCTAAAATGTGCTCTGAGAACCAAGAGGAGACTGGGACCAACCTGCTCGTCTATCCGCCCAAGGTACGTTGTGGGTTAGTCTGACTTTGCTGCAGCTCCTGCTATGTGCTTCTCTACAGCAGCAAATCCTGATCCCAGGATCCTTCGTGGAGCCCTCGTTGGCTACAGCCTACAGCTTCATCCTGCTGGAGGTCTTTGACTTCTAAAAACCAGACTAAGGGGCATATTTACAAAGAATTGGCGTAGGGCAGCACCGCAAGTCATTTTGCTGCGCTGCCCTACGTCAACTCGAAAGGGCAGGAATGCACCATATTTACAAGATACAATGCATTCCTGTCCTTTCCACCTGAGCCGGCGCACAATTTGCAGCCGAGCGCCAATGTAGGCACCATTGCACCATGGTGCAAGGGTGTTTGTGTTGTTGGCAGGATTATTTGTGCGCATGAAGGAACACCTTCCTGCAAAAAAACAATCATGAGAGGCATTTTCCTCATTCCATGTGTGCTGCAGAATGCAGCACATGTGGAAAGAGAAAAAATTATGTGAAATGTAAAACTTTCTCCTCATTACGCCTTCTCTAGGGAGGCGCAAGGTTTTGGTTTTCAGGCTTATGAAATATTGTAAATGTGGGGCAGCGTCAAAGTCGATGGGTGTTGCGTGGGAACACCCACAGCAACACCCATAGAACGCCTCTTTGACGCACAGTAAGGCAAAGCAGCAACTTGCGCTGCTTTGCCTTACTCCATATCTACAAGGCCATGAAAAGCCATGCACTGTGGCATTACGTGGCTGTGTAGATATGGCTAAGTCCTGTGAGCCAAATGACTAGTCTGGTGAATGATCACCAGTATACTGGATGCACAGCTTAGATAAGAGAATCAATGCTTAAACAATCATAAACGACCAACGACAAACAAAATCTTTCAATTTCTTACACTCGGATTTAATGTTAATCCACAAAATCCTCAAAGCAATCTTTTGTAGTTGCAGCAACACATGCTGTCAAATTAGATACTCAACAGAATTCAAAGCAATTGTTGAAAAAAATCAAGAATCAAAGACGTGATACAGCTCATTGTTAATATCATTGCAAATTACAACTCAATTACCCAGCCCAACCCAATGCATTTCGGGATTGATTCCATCCCTTCTTCAGGGGCCACTGTAAGAGAAAACATGATATCAACCATTTTGAACTCAGTATTATAAAAATAAACAATTTATTTCAAGAAACGCGTTCAATGCTCAGTGGAGGAATAAACGTGCCTGCACACGTGTTTGCGCACGGCAATGCAAGCAAAAAGAATACATAGATCAAACTTGTGATCCAACATAAAACCGATTATGTTAGATGACAGTGATATGCAAAGCAAGATCCAAAAGAGTTACACTAAAAACCACTACACCGAAGTGAAAAAACCAGAGTAAAAAGAATACACCAATCACCCGTGATTAAAGAAAAATGATAAGCAAAAATATGGTGCCATGAGACTACACCTGTGCTTCAAACCCACGACAACGTGAAACTACCATAATTGTCAAATCGACCACAAATAAAGTGAACTGTACTCACTTACTATGAACTGAGGTATCAAAACCACACTAATCTTGTGGTTTAAAAACGAAGACCGATGAGTGAGAAGCTAGAAAAGACAACAACAATGTCTTACTGACACAAACCTGGTAAAATAAAGTGCATGTTTCACTAAATGGACAAGTTATACGACCATGACAAAGTACTTCAGTCACAACCTCCTATGTTATAAATGCCTACAAACCTACTTCCTGCACGCTCCCAAACGAAGCTTGCCCCTATACTCAAAATTGCAGCCCTTCAGATATATTAATTACCACCTTTCAATGTTCACAAAATATTCACTCATAAAACCTAAACATGCTGCCCAGTGTGTACTCCAGCTCACGATATAATACTCAATTGTAAAATATGCATCCAATCACTAAACTTACATATGTTCCGTGTATAACCTTCCCGGATGCTGAAGTTGAACCACCTCGTCTCGATACTCCAGAAATATCCCCACCTGCAAACAAGACATGACATCTAGTCTGGATTGTGCTCCTCACTATATACTGCAACTGTTCTCACTCGCACTCCTCTCTGCAAACCAAGCTTTTGCAACTGAACGTAAATACCACTCACCTTTGAATCGAAAAACTGAAGCCTGAAAAAACTCCACAGAACTATCGCGTCTATCCTACTGGCGCATTGCATGCCAGGTGCCTTTCCGCTGTATTTGAAAGCCTAACCTCGATGCTCTTCCGGGTGCAATCATGCCTGCCTGTAAGTGAAAATAAAAAAGAGACTAACTGGAAGGAAAATGAAATCGCCATCTTGGGTCAGTAAATGCCAAAAGTGATGTGAAAAGCACTAACGAGGAGAACCTCAGACTACTCGAACTTGAATCGATGTTGTGCTAACTAGCTGATAAAAATATCACGTGTAAATAACCGAGAGTCAACAATTCTCGTAAACACGCTCTACCATGAATATAATAAGACCACACTGCTCGTAGTGATGTCCACAACAAGTACTGATGAACAGCAAAACAGTACTGCAGATATTCTATATATTCACAATACCTCCAGTAACCGCAAACCTTGCGAGTGAGTTAAGGGCAATAAAATGAAAAAATAGACAAATTTATTAGTGACAAAGAGTGAAACACATGAAAAGAATAAAAAAATAATAATAAAATAATAAAAATAGAGATAATAATGGTAACAAGAACCACCTGAAAAAAATATGTGTATAAAAACCATTGTGGTTGCCGTGCGAAAACCGTGCGTTCACAATCTAAAAACGACAGGGAACAAAGTACAGTCATCAGAGAAAACATGACATCTCCAATTTGTCATTGAGACCACCTGGCATCATTGTCTGTAACATTTTAATCCACCAGACCTCCCTTTGTGATAACAATTTAGAATTGTCACAGCCAGTTTTACAAGTTAATGATTCTAACACAGTAAATCTTAGTTGCGCAATTGTGTGCTTGTACTCTAGCCAGTGTACTACCAGATGAGATTTGATGTTCTGTGTGCGAATTGTGCTTTTATGTTCTGATATGCGTACCTTCATTTTTCGTGTTGTTTTCCCTACATATAATAACCCACACGGACATTTGATCGTGTAGATTACATAGCTAGAATTACAATCTCCATTGTACCTGAATCCAATATGTTTACCTGAATGTGGGTGATTGATGCTGTTACCTGGAATTACATTGTTGCAGTTAACACAGTTATAGCATCTGCGCATCCCCATATAGTTATCAGAATCCAGTTCACATTTGTGTGACAATATCTCTTTAATGTTTTTGCTGCGTGTGTATGCAAACAATGGCTCGTCCGCAAACAACCCATTGAAGTCTGGTTCGAATTTGAGCAATTCCCATCTCGATTTGATAATCTTTTTAATGGTGGACGATTTGGTTGAGAATTTAGATACGAACACGTGTCGATTTTGTACAATCTTCGGTTTCGACAGTAGTAACTCATCACGTTTCAAAGGTTGTGTTGTACTCAATGCTTTAGCCAATGATGTCTGTGGATAGCCTCGTTGTCGGAACTTCTTACATTGATCATCCAAAACCAATTCCAACTCATCATTATTGGATACTATTCTCTTAGTTCGTAACATCTGAGAATATGGTAAATTTTGTAGTAACGATGGTGGGTGGAAGCTTGAGAACAACAATAAGCTGTTCCTGTCCGTAGGTTTGGTATACACAGTCGTTTGTAGTTTATTGTTCACTTTAGTGATTGATACATCAAGAAATGCCACACTCGTATCACTGATATTATGAGTAAATTTGATGCGTTAATTTTTTGAATTCAGTTCATGAATTTTAAATCGAAGATGTTCCTCTGTACTATTCCAAATAAGGAAAATGTCGTCAATAAATCTGGTGTAGAAAACCAAATTGGTGCTCCATGCATCATCTGTAAAAATATGATCAAGTTCGAATTTGGACATAAAGGTGTTCGCGTACGATGGAGCCCCGGAAAAACCCATGGAGGTTCCGCTTATCTGAAGGTAAAAGTCATCCTTCCATTGTAGATAGCTATGCTGTAAACAGAACATCAATAATTCCAAAATGAGTACTTTGTTAACACCAAGTTCTGGTAGTTGCAACAACGCCCACTCACATGCTTCAATGCCTTCTGAGCCACCAGAATGTCACAAAAAGTGATGTTCCGGTGGCTCACAGTGCTTGTAAATAATCCCCTAATTATGAACAAAGGATTCTTCAACACGACTTCGGACAGCCGATCCCTGATGACAACGCCGCCTCCTTGGACACCTCCAGCGCCTTGCCCCACTGAACTTTACCTATATATATATTTCTATCTACAGAATTTCTTCTATGTGTGAAGGTGAGCTAATATTGGGCCCAACCCACTTCTTGCAGCCGGACTGTGCTCCATTGTGGTCGACCATAACTTTTGATTTTGACTGTGTCGTGCGTAACTAGACACCTGCAGTTGACACTTTGATCTTTTAGGTGCGAGTTTTCACTATAAACTTTAAAATATCATGATTCCAGTTCTACTGATTGGATGTTTGTTATTTTGGTTGCAAATAATTAATTAAAATGTAATCTATTTCGCGAAATTGGTTTGGATTTTTCTTGGTTTGTGTTTTCACTTTATTACTGTTTGTGTGTTGCATAAATACTTTACAGCAAACAAATGATGGACGGAATGCTGACAATGCAAACATTCTCCCCCAGTCAAAAGAGATGGGTTACATCCATCGTTCTTTTGCCCACTACGCCACCCCAGTTTGGACCCAGCCATATGCAAATCAGTCTTGACCCTGTGCCCTTTGGGAACAGTCCAGACCGAACTGCCAGGCCAGGTCCTCCCTGGACTGGAAACAAGCATCCTGGGACCGGTTTCAGGGTATGTCACCCTTCTTCAGCCAGGCTAGCTTGAATCCAGTGGCACAGTGAGCAAGGGACCCACGTCTGGGCATACCCATCCCACTTAGGGCGAAAAGTGTTACAGCAAACAAATGATGGACGGAATGCTGACAATGCAAGCATTCTCCCCCAGTCAAAAGATCTGGGTTAAATCCATCGTTCTTTTGCCCACTACGCCACCCCAGTTTGGACCCAGCCATAAGCAAATCAGTCTTGACCCTGTGCCCCATGGGAACAGTCCAGACCGAACTGCCAGGCCAGGTCCTCCCTGGACCGGAAACAAGCATCCTGGGACCGGTTTCAGGGTATGTCACCCTTCTTCAGCCAGGCTAGCTTGAATCCAGTGGCACAGTGAGCAAGGGACCCACGTCTGGGCATACCCATCCCACTTAGGGCGAAAAGTGTTACAGCAAACAAATGATGGACGGAATGCTGACAATGCAAACATTCTCCTCCAGTCAATAGATCGGGGTTAAATCCATCGTTCTTTTGCCCACTACGCCACCCCAGTTTGCACCCAGCCATATGCAAATCAGTCTTGACCCTGTGCCCCATGGGAACAGTCCAGACCGAACTGCCAGGCCAGATCCTCCCTGGACCGGAAACAAGCATCCGGGGACCGGTTTCAGGGTATGTCACCCTTCTTCAGCCAGGCTAGCTTGAATCCAGTGGCACAATGATGGATTTAACCCAGATCCTTGTGACAGGGGGTGAATGTTTGCATTGTCCAGCATTCCGTCCATCAATTGTTTCTTTTGCATTTGTCGCCCTAAGTGGGAAGGGTATGCCCAGACGTGGGTCCCGTGCTCACTACACCACTGGATTCAAGCTAGCCTGGCTGAAGAAGGGTGATGCCCTGAAACCGGTCCCAGGATGCTTGTTTCCGGTCCAGGGAGGACCTGGCTTGGCAGTTCGGGCTGGACTGTTCCCACAATGAACAGGGTCAAGACTGATTTGCATATGGCTGGGTCCAAACTGGGGTGGTGTGGTGAGCAAAAGAATGATGGATTTAACCCAGATCCTTGTGACTGGGGGTGAATGTTTGCATTGTCCAACATTCCGTCCATCAATTGTTTCTTTTGCATTTGTCCTTGGACACCTCCAGCGCCTTGCCCCACTGAACTTTACCTATATATATATTTCTATCTACAGAATTTCTTCTATGTGTGAAGGTGAGCTAATATTGGGCCCAACCCACTTCTTGCAGCCGGACTGTGCTCCATTGTGGTCGACCATAACTTTTGATTTTGACTGTGTCGTGCGTAACTAGACACCTGCAGTTGACACTTTGATCTTTTAGGTGCGAGTTTTCACTATAAACTTTAAAATATCATGATTCCAGTTCTACTGATTGGATGTTTGTTATTTTGGTTGCAAATAATTAATTAAAATGTAATCTATTTCGCGAAATTGGTTTGGATTTTTCTTGGTTTGTGTTTTCACTTTATTACTGTTTGTGTGTTGCATAAATACTTTACAGCAAACAAATGATGGACGGAATGCTGACAATGCAAACATTCTCCCCCAGTCAAAAGAGATGGGTTACATCCATCGTTCTTTTGCCCACTACGCCACCCCAGTTTGGAACCAGCCATATGCAAATCAGTCTTGACCCTGTGCCCCATGGGAACAGTCCAGACCGAACTGCCAGGCCAGGTCCTCCCTGGACTGGAAACAAGCATCCTGGGACCGGTTTCAGGGTATGTCACCCTTCTTCAGCCAGGCTAGCTTGAATCCAGTGGCACAGTGAGCAAGGGACCCACGTCTGGGCATACCCATCCCACTTAGGGCGAAAAGTGTTACAGCAAACAAATGATGGACGGAATGCTGACAATGCAAACATTCTCCCCAGTCAAAAGATCTGGGTTAAATCCATCGTTCTTTTGCCCACTACGCCACCCCAGTTTGGACCCAGCCATAAGCAAATCAGTCTTGACCCTGTGCCCCATGGGAACAGTCCAGACCGAACTGCCAGGCCAGGTCCTCCCTGGACCGGAAACAAGCATCCTGGGACCGGTTTCAGGGTATGTCACCCTTCTTCAGCCAGGCTAGCTTGAATCCAGTGGCACAGTGAGCAAGGGACCCACGTCTGGGCATACCCATCCCACTTAGGGCGAAAAGTGTTACAGCAAACAAATGATGGACGGAATGCTGACAATGCAAACATTCTCCCCCAGTCAATAGATCGGGGTTAAATCCATCGTTCTTTTGCCCACTACGCCACCCCAGTTTGCACCCAGCCATATGCAAATCAGTCTTGACCCTGTGCCCCATGGGAACAGTCCAGACCGAACTGCCAGGCCAGATCCTCCCTGGACCGCAAACAAGCATCCTGGGACCGGTTTCAGGATATGTCACCCTTCTTCAGCCAGGCTAGCTTGAATCCAGTGGCACAATGATGGATTTAACCCAGATCCTTGTGACTGGGGGTGAATGTTTGCATTGTCCAGCATTCGTCCATCAATTGTTTCCTTTGCATTTGTCGCCCTAAGTGGGAAGGGTATGCCCAGACGTGGGTCCCGTGCTCACTACACCACTGGATTCAAGCTAGCCTGGCTGAAGAAGGGTGATGCCCTGAAACCGGTCCCAGGATGCTTGTTTCCGGTCCAGGGAGGACCTGGCTTGGCAGTTCGGGCTGGACTGTTCCCACAATGAACAGGGTCAAGACTGATTTGCATATGGCTGGGTCCAAACTGGGGTGAGCACAAGAATGATGGATTTAACCCAGATCCTTGTGACTGGGGGTGAATGTTTGCATTGTCCAGCATTCCGTCCATCAATTGTTTCTTTTGCATTTGTCCTTGGACACCTCCAGCGCCTTGCCCCACTGAACTTTACCTATATATATATTTCTATCTACAGAATTTCTTCTATGTGTGAAGGTGAGCTAATATTGGGCCCAACCCACTTCTTGCAGCCGGACTGTGCTCCATTGTGGTCGACCATAACTTTTGATTTTGACTGTGTCGTGCGTAACTAGACACCTGCAGTTGACACTTTGATCTTTTAGGTGCGAGCTTTCACTATAAACTTTAAAATATCATGATTCCAGTTCTACTGATTGGATGTTTGTTATTTTGGTTGCAAATAATTAATTAAAATGTAATCTATTTCGCGAAATTGGTTTGGATTTTTCTTGGTTTGTGTTTTCACTTTATTACTGTTTGTGTGTTGCATAAATACTTTACAGCAAACAAATGATGGACGGAATGCTGACAATGCAAACATTCTCACCCAGTCAAAAGAGATGGGTTACATCCATCGTTCTTTTGCCCACTACGCCACCCCAGTTTGGACCCAGCCATATGCAAATCAGTCTTGACCCTGTGCCCTTTGGGAACAGTCCAGACCGAACTGCCAGGCCAGGTCCTCCCTGGACTGGAAACAAGCATCCTGGGACCGGTTTCAGGGTATGTCACCCTTCTTCAGCCAGGCTAGCTTGAATCCAGTGGCACAGTGAGCAAGGGACCCACGTCTGGGCATACCCATCCCACTTAGGGCGAAAAGTGTTACAGCAAACAAATGATGGACGGAATGCTGACAATGCAAACATTCTCCTCCAGTCAATAGATCGGGGTTAAATCCATCGTTCTTTTGCCCACTACGCCACCCCAGTTTGCACCCAGCCATATGCAAATCAGTCTTGACCTCTGTGCCCCATGGGAACAGTCCAGACCGAACTGCCAGGCCAGATCCTCCCTGGACCGGAAACAAGCATCCTGGGACCGGTTTCAGGGTATGTCACCCTTCTTCAGCCAGGCTAGCTTGAATCCAGTGGCACAATGATGGATTTAACCCAGATCCTTGTGACTGGGGGTGAATGTTTGCATTGTCCAGCATTCGTCCATCAATTGTTTCTTTTGCATTTGTCGCCCTAAGTGGGAAGGGTATGCCCAGACGTGGGTCCCGTGCTCACTACACCACTGGATTCAAGCTAGCCTGGCTGAAGAAGGGTGATGCCCTGAAACTGGTCCCAGGATGCTTGTTTCCGGTCCAGGGAGGACCTGGCTTGGCAGTTCGGGCTGGACTGTTCCCACAATGAACAGGGTCAAGACTGATTTGCATATGGCTGGGTCCAAACTGGGGTGGTGTGGTGAGCAAAAGAATGATGGATTTAACCCAGATCCTTGTGACTGGGGGTGAATGTTTGCATTGTCCAGCATTACGTCCATCAATTGTTTCTTTAGCATTTGTCGCCCTAAGTGGGAAGGGTATGCCCAGACGTGGGTCCCGTGCTCACTACACCACTGGATTCAAGCTAGCCTGGCTGAAGAAGGGTGATGCCCTGAAACCGGTCCCATGATGCTTGTTTCCGGTCCAGGGAGGACCTGGCTTGGCAGTTCGGGCTGGACTGTTCCCACAAGGAACAGGGTCAAGACTGATTTGCATATGGCTGGGTCCAAACTGGGGTGGTGTGGTGAGCAAAAGAATGATGGATTTAACCCAGATCCTTGTGACTGGGGGTGAATGTTTGCATTGTCCAGCATTTCGTCCATCAATTGTTTCTTTTGCATTTGTTCTTGGACACCTCCAGCGCCTTGCCCCACTGAACTTTACCTATATATATATTTCTATCTACAGAATTTCTTTTATGTGTGAAGGTGAGCTAATATTGGGCCCAACCCACTTCTTGCAGCCGGACTGTGCTCCATTGTGGTCGACCATAACTTTTGATTTTGACTGTGTCGTGCGTAACTAGACACCTGCAGTTGACACTTTGATCTTTTAGGTGCGAGTTTTCACTATAAACTTTAAAATATCATGATTCCAGTTCTACTGATTGGATGTTTGTTATTTTGGTTGCAAATAATTAATTAAAATGTAATCTATTTCGCGAAATTGGTTTGGATTTTTCTTGGTTTGTGTTTTCACTTTATTACTGTTTGTGTGTTGCATAAATACTTTACAGCAAACAAATGATGGACGGAATGCTGACAATGCAAACATTCTCCCCCAGTCAAAAGAGATGGGTTACATCCATCGTTCTTTTGCCCACTACGCCACCCCAGTTTGGACCCAGCCATATGCAAATCAGTCTTAACCCTGTGCCCCATGGGAACAATCCAGACCGAACTGCCAGGCCAGGTCCTCCCTGGACCGGAAACAAGCATCCTGGGACCGGTTTCAGGGTATGTCACCCTTCTTCAGCCAGGCTAGCTTGAATCCAGTGGCACAGTGAGCAAGGGACCAACGTCTGGGCATACCCATCCCACTTAAGGCGAAAAGTGTTACAGCAAACAAATGATGGACGGAATGCTGACAATGCAAACATTCTCCCCCAGTCAAAAGATCTGGGTTAAATCCATCGTTCTTTTGCCCACTACACCACCCCAGTTTGGACCCAGCCATATGCAAATCAGTCTTGACCCTGTGCCCCATGGGAACAGTACAGACCGAACTGCCAGGCCAGATCCTCCCTGGACCGGAAACAAGCATCCTGGGACCGGTTTCAGGGTATGTCACCCTTCTTCAGCCAGGCTAGCTTGAATCCAGTGGCACAGTGAGCAAGGGACCCACGTCTGGGCATACCCATCCCACTTAGGGCAAAAAGTGTTACAGCAAACAAATGATGGATGGAATGCTGACAATGCAAACATTCTAATCCAGTAAAAAGATCTGGGTTAAATCCATCGTTCTTTTGCCCACTACACCACCCCAGTTTGGACCCAGCCATATGCAAATCAGTCTTGACCCTGTGCCCCATGGGAACAGTCCAGACCGAACTGCCAGGCCAGGTCCTCCCTGGACCGGAAACAAGCATCCTGGGACCGGTTTCAGGGTATGTCACCCTTCTTCAGCCAGGCTAGCTTGAATCCAGTGGCACAGTGAGCAAGGGACCCACGTCTGGGCATACCCATCCCACTTAGGGCGAAAAGTGTTACAGCAAACAAATGATGGACGGAATGCTGACAATGCAAACATTCTCCCCAGTCAATAGATCGGGGTTAAATCCATCGTTCTTTTGCCCACTACGCCACCCCAGTTTGCACCCAGCCATATGCAAATCAGTCTTGACCCTGTGCCCCATGGGAACAGTCCAGACCGAACTGCCAGGCCAGATCCTCCCTGGACCGGAAACAAGCATCCTGGGACCGGTTTCAGGGTATGTCACCCTTCTTCAGCCAGGCTAGCTTGAATCCAGTGGCACAATGATGGATTTAACCCAGATCCTTGTGACTGGGGGTGAATGTTTGCATTGTCCAGCATTCCGTCCAACAATTGTTTCTTTTGCATTTGTCGCCCTAAGTGGGAAGGGTATGCCCAGACGCGGGTCCCGTGCTCACTACACCACTGGATTCAAGCTAGCCTGGCTGAAGAAGGGTGATGCCCTGAAACCGGTCCCAGGATGCTTGTTTCCGGTCCAGGGAGGACCTGGCTTGGCAGTTCGGGCTGGACTGTTCCCACAAGGAACAGGGTCAAGACTGATTTGCATATGGCTGGGTCCAAACTGGGGTGGTGTGGTGAGCAAAAGAATGATGGATTTAACCCAGATCCTTGTGACTGGGGGTGAATGTTTGCATTGTCCAGCATTCCGTCCATCAATTGTTTCTTTTGCATTTGTCGCCCTAAGTGGGAAGGGTATGCCCAGACGTGGATCCCGTGCTCACTACACCACTGGATTCAAGCTAGCCTGGCTGAAGAAGGGTGATGCCCTGAAACCGGTCCCAGGATGCTTGTTTCTGGTCCAGGGAGGACCTGGCTTGGCAGTTCGGGCTGGACTGTTCCCACAAGGAACAGGGTCAAGACTGATTTGCATATGGCTGGGTCCAAACTGGGGTGGTGTGGTGAGCAAAAGAATGATGGATTTAACCAAGATCCTTGTGATTGGGGGTGAATGTTTGCATTGTCCAGCATTCCGTCCATCAATTGTTTCTTTTGCATTTGTCGCCCTAATTGGGAAGGGTATGCCCAGACGTGGGTCCCGTGCTCAATACACCACTGGATTCAAGCTAGCCTGGCTGAAGAAGGGTGATGCCCTGAAACCGGTCCCAGGATGCTTGTTTCCGGTCCAGGGAGGACCTGGTTTGGCAGTTCGGGCTGGACTGTTCCCACAAGGAACAGGGTCAAGACTGATTTGCATATGGCTGGGTCCAAACTGGGGTGGTGTGGTGAGCAAAAGAATGATGGATTTAACCCAGAACCTTGTGACTGGGGGTGAATGTTTGCATTGTCCAGCATTCCGTCCATCAATTGTTTCTTTTGCATTTGTCGCCCTAAATGGGAAGGGTATGCCCAGACGTGCGTCCCGTGCTCACTACACCACTGGATTCAAGCTAGCCTGGCTGAAGAAGGGTGATGCCCTGAAACCGGTCCCAGGATGCTTGTTTCTGGTCCAGGGAGGACCTGGCTTGGCAGTTCGGGCTGGACTGTTCCCACAAGGAACAGGGTCAAGACTGATTTGCATATGGCTGGGTCCAAACTGGGGTGGTGTGGTGAGCAAAAGAATGATGGATTTAAACCAGATCCTTGTGACTGGGGGTGAATGTTTGCATTGTCCAGCATTCCGTCCATCAATTGTTTCTTTTGCATTTGTCGCCCTAATTGGGAAGGGTATGCCCAGACGTGGGTCCCGTGCTCACTACACCACTGGATTCAAGCTAGCCTGGCTGAAGAAGGGTGATGCCCTGAAACCGGTCCCAGGATGCTTGTTTCCGGTCCAGGGAGGACCTGGCTTGGCAGTTCGGGCTGGACTGTTCCCACAAGGAACAGGGTCAAGACTGATTTGCATATGGCTGGGTCCAAACTGGGGTGGTGTGGTGAGCAAAAGAATGATGGATTTAACCCAGATCCTTGTGACTGGGGGTGAATGTTTGCATTGTCCAGCATTCCGTCCATCAATTGTTTCTTTTGCATTTGTCCTTGGACACCTCCAGCGCCTTGCCCCACTGAACTTTACCTATATATATATTTCTATCTACAGAATTTCTTCTATGTGTGAAGGTGAGCTAATATTGGGCCCAACCCACTTCTTGCAGCCGGACTGTGCTCCATTGTGGTCGACCATAACTTTTGATTTTGACTGTGTCGTGCGTAACTAGACACCTGCAGTTGACACTTTGATCTTTTAGGTGCGAGTTTTCACTATAAACTTTAAAATATCATGATTCCAGTTCTACTGATTGGATGTTTGTTATTTTGGTTGCAAATAATTAATTAAAATGTAATCTATTTCGCGAAATTGGTTTGGATTTTTCTTGGTTTGTGTTTTCACTTTATTACTGTTTGTGTGTTGCATAAATACTTTACAGCAAACAAATGATGGACGGAATGCTGACAATGCAAACATTCTCCCCCAGTCAAAAGAGATGGGTTACATCCATCGTTCTTTTGCCCACTACGCCACCCCAGTTTGGACCCAGCCATATGCAAATCAGTCTTGACCCTGTGCCCCATGGGAACAGTCCAGACCGAACTGCCAGGCCAGGTCCTCCCTGGACTGGAAACAAGCATCCTGGGACCGGTTTCAGGGTATGTCACCCTTCTTCAGCCAGGCTAGCTTGAATCCAGTGGCACAGTGAGCAAGGGACCCACGTCTGGGCATACCCATCCCACTTAGGGCGAAAAGTGTTACAGCAAACAAATGATGAACGGAATGCTGACAATGCAAACATTCTCCCCAGTCAAAAGATCTGGGTTAAATCCATCGTTCTTTTGCCCACTACGCCACCCCAGTTTGGACCCAGCCATATGCAAATCAGTCTTGACCCTGTGCCCCATGGGAACAGTCCAGACCGAACTGCCAGGCCAGGTCCTCCCTGGACCGGAAACAAGCATCCTGGGACCGGTTTCAGGGTATGTCACCCTTCTTCAGCCAGGCTAGCTTGAATCCAGTGGCACAGTGAGCAAGGGACCCACGTCTGGGCATACCCATCCCACTTAGGGCGAAAAGTGTTACAGCAAACAAATGATGGACGGAATGCTGACAATGCAAACATTCTCCCCAGTCAATAGATCGGGGTTAAATCCATCGTTCTTTTGCCCACTACGCCACCCCAGTTTGCACCCAGCCATATGCAAATCAGTCTTGACCCTGTGCCCCATGGGAACAGTCCAGACCGAACTGCCAGGCCAGGTCCTCCCTGGACCGGAAACAAGCATCCTGGGACCGGTTTCAGGGTATGTCACCCTTCTTCAGCCAGGCTAGCTTGAATCCAGTGGCACAGTGAGCAAGGGACCCACGTCTGGGCATACCCATCCCACTTAGGGCGAAAAGTGTTACAGCAAACAAATGATGGACGGAATGCTGACAATGCAAACATTCTCCCCCAGTCAAAAGATCTGGGTTAAATCCATCGTTCTTTTGCCCACTACGCCACCCCAGTTTGGACCCAGCCATATGCAAATCAGTCTTGACCCTGTGCCCCATGGGAACAGTACAGACCGAACTGCCAGGCCAGATCCTCCCTGGACCGGAAACAAGCATCCTGGGACCGGTTTCAGGGTATGTCACCCTTCTTCAGCCAGGCTAGCTTGAATCCAGTGGCACAGTGAGCAAGGGACCCACGTCTGGGCATACCCATCCCACTTAGGGCAAAAAGTGTTACAGCAAACAAATGATGGATGGAATGCTGACAATGCAAACATTCTAACCCAGTAAAAAGATCTGGGTTAAATCCATCGTTCTTTTGCCCACTACACCACCCCAGTTTGGACCCAGCCATATGCAAATCAGTCTTGACCCTGTGCCCCATGGGAACAGTCCAGACCGAACTGCCAGGCCAGGTCCTCCCTGGACCGGAAACAAGCATCCTGGGACCGGTTTCAGAGTATGTCACCCTTCTTCAGCCAGGCTAGGTTGAATCCAGTGGCACAGTGTGCAAGGGACCCATGTCTGGGCATACCCATCCCACTTAGGGCGAAAAGTGTTACAGCAAACAAATGATGGACGGAATGCTGACAATGCAAACATTCTCCCCCAGTCAAAAGATCTGGGTTAAATCCATCGTTCTTTTGCCCACTACGCCACCCCAGTTTGGACCCAGCCATATGCAAATCAGTCTTGACCCTGTGCCCCATGGGAACAGTCCAGACCTACCTGCCAGGCCAGGTCCTCCCTGGACCAGAAACAAGCATCCTGGGACCAGTTTCAGGGTATGTCACCCTTCTTCAGCCAGGCTAGCTTGAATCCAGTGGCACAGTGAGCAAGGGACTTTACACATTGCCACTAAGCCTGACTACTTTTGTGCCAGGCTACTAGAGGGATAAGCACAGGTTAATTTAGTGACTTTAGTGGTTCTACCTGACGTGGATTGTGGCTGTTTCTTGAATAGGTTTCACACCCCACTCAACCAACAACCCAGTTTCTGAAACTCTTTTTTTGTGGCCTGCTTTATTTGTTTTCCCCTAGTAAACTTAACAATCTGCAAGTCCACTTGCAAGGCTCTGTGATTTTGTATGATAATTAACCAAAGAGCCTGCTGGTTAGAGGATGCACCTAAAGTGTAAGCTACCAACAGTCAAGGAAGCCAACTGGCCCCTCATACCTAGCTACTGTCAGCCTGATGACTGGTGGCACACTTTTTTAGATGTATGGTCACAGGCCATTTTACCTGTAGCCCTGGAAGGAACGGGGCCTATTTTGGTCTTCCCCTTAAAATATTACAATCTCCCATTACCAGGGTGGTTGCTTCCCTCTTACGACATGTGGTGTATTCAGGGCCAGACTGGGAATGCAAACTGGCCCTGTCAATTGAGTTGGACCTGCCGCAGGTGGGGTGGGGTGGGGGGCTGCACGTGGAAAACAATGCAGCTGCTTTTGGTACAGGGGGCTGATATTGCAGCACTGCTGTAAAATCGGCCCCCTGTACCAAAAATGCCCCCCACTGGTCCCAAACCTTCCCCAACCCTTCGGGCCCACCGAGAGAACACGCAGCACCCGCTACGGCCAGTCCGGCCCTGAGTGTATTATATGAGAATTTGCTGTGTATCGGATCAGGTGATCATATTTAATGTGATTGGTATTTATGGAGGATACATGTGTGTGTGTGAACCTGTAGCAATTTGCTAGTTTAGGGAATATTCAGTATTCTTGTCTTGCAATACTAGTTTTACTTCTGATACACTCTACCTGACACGTCCCCATTTCATATGTTGTGCAGCACAGCCATGCTGATGATCATCAGGCCATCTGGCTGAAATAGACATACAAATTCTTCAACTAGCTCTGATCAGCCTGACCTTTGTTGGTCAGCCTGAAAAAATGGAAAGAGAGAAGGAAAGTCTGTTAATGCACTTATTATGATTGAAAGAAGATGTTGTCCCTCATTTAGAGCTGGCTGGAATGTGGGGAGACCGGAGGCTGGAATCTTCGATTCTGTCTGCTATCCCTGCACCAAATTTCAGTGATTATGAGTTTACCCCCTAGAATGAGGAATAACTGTTCGGACCCAGAGATCCTGGGTCCTTTACCCGGCAGTTTTCCCTAATTGCAGCAAAAACAGTGACATTGTCCACCTGCCCCAAGCAAATGGAAAGTGTCAGTGGGAGGGCTGTGGGGGGGGGGGAGGTGACATCAAAGTAGAGCTGGTTGGTCTTGCGGGGATCCTGCTTTCCCAGGGGGAGCATTATCCGCTCCCCTCATGCTGCTGCACAGGTCGGGCAGAGGCTTGGCTGCGCTATTGCCCAGAACCCATGACCCTGAAGCAGCAACGTCAGGTCCAGTACCTCCGGGCATGTCATTATTGGAGCCCGAGTTTGTGGACCCAGCAATTCCAGGCTCAGAGAGACTTGCAATTCGAATTTGCAGAATTCCACCCATACTTTTTACTCAGGTTGAAATACCCCAAATCAGATTGAGGGCTATTGACTTTTGAAAGAAGCGGGCACTTTGCTTGGCACTTTTCCCATACTAAATAAAAGTGAGTCTTCTGGACAAAGGACTTTTTGTTCATCTGGGTTTGAGGCAAGACTATTACTGTACTAGCACAGAGAGACACTTTACTAGGAATGGGGCTCTAGGTATTTTGTCTTCTCTATATCATTAACACTGAGCCCTAAATACTGGAAGAAGCCTTGCTGCTGATAGGTTATGGAAGATCTTGGAAGAAAGATTAAGCTGAACTACAGAGAGAGACAAGAGGAGCTGCCTCTTGCCAAGAAGGAATTTCATCTAACGAAAACCTGTATGGAGATTGTTACAACAAGTGATGTATCTTGCCGGCCAGCTGACCAGATTACCCCAAATAAAAACAAGTGTGACACCAAATTTCGAGGAGCTACAGAGATGCTTTGCAGGACTCTATCTTTGGTGAATCTGAACGGTCCCCAACCTGCCCCATAACATGCCCATAACCTCTGGATTTCCTCCTGTGGGAATTTGTTTCTGAAAAACACAAAAAATATATGGATAGCCATCAAAACTGAGGGCGGTTGTCGACCAAGGTTTTATACATTGAAAGGAACCACTGTGATGACAGTTC
This sequence comes from Calotriton arnoldi, assembly GCA_963921515.1. Taxonomy (NCBI): domain Eukaryota; kingdom Metazoa; phylum Chordata; class Amphibia; order Caudata; family Salamandridae; genus Calotriton; species Calotriton arnoldi. Next base: position 89,980 of record CAWUFW010018003.1, read on the forward strand.
CTTTCAAGGTACAAAGAAGAGCACTGGGCCAAGTGTCATCTCTAAATTTGACAGATGTTCGTCCGACAGGCTGGTAGATGTAATGTCTTCTGCCACTCTGATGGATCGAGTGCCATCTATCAAATTTTAAATCAGGCCCTTTGTTATTTTTTCCACCTAAGGAGGACCGGGTCAAGGTGCTGAGGCATTCCCAGAAAAGTCGCACACAGGGCAGGCAAGAAATCCAGATTTATCCCACTCAGAACCCTATTCCATAGTAAAAAATGGTTCAGTGGAACCTCGTGGTAATGGAGTTGGGTCCCACAGAGCACTTCTCAGATGCATCTTACAGCTTTGCCTCACTAGAGGATTTCATTTTCCACGAAATTCAGATTTGTCCCGCCCTTAGCTTTTTTCGCCAAAACGAATGGCTATATTGGGACCTCAGTGATGAATTATCTGACTTTGAGGGAGCCTGGCCAGCCACATCCTGGGTCCTTCAACTGGTGGAGACTTAGACTTCCATTCTAAAGACTAAATCAGAATATAAAATCTTTGACGGCAATTACTTGCTAAGTATTTCTGACCTGTGCTGCATTGCTGAAGATCTGGAATCGCAACTAGGTCCCAGTTAACCCCAAACCTTTTGATTGTCTCTTTACTTTTCCTTGCCACTTTTTGCTCTAAAACTTTTACTGTATTGTGTTCTGTACTTCATAACTTCTGGTACTGCTTGAACCTAGGATACACTTCTCAGAGGATTGCTTGCTGCTTGTACCATTACTACCAAGGGGATGAGCAGAGATACTCTCATAACTATGTTTTCACCTAACCAAAGTAGGTTTGTCAATTTGGTAGGGGTACCCCTACCAAATCACATTTCTGACATCTTCTTTCTGCCCACAGATGCTTTGGTGCCCCCACAATTATACATCTCTTCATGGCTAACCTGTTGTGAGACATTGGGCCTGTACTGTGGAGTTAACTCTATGAAAGACCACAATGGAAACTGTGGCATATTTAACATAAAGGACCTTCCTAGCAAGCTGGCAAAACAGTCCAGAATGTTAGAGAGTCTACGAATGTGGGCACTGACAATTTACTCCGACATTGGAATACATTTCGTGTGCTAACATGGATGCTGGAAATTCCACCATGCACAGATTCCAGACGTTTTACCTCCCAAAGTGACACTTCCCATATCAGAGGCAGCCAGTTTGTCGAAGAAACATCACCCGCCATGGAAAAGACAATAAAATGCATCTGAACATCTAATTCCAATTACATCCAGTACAGTTAATGAAATTACATAGAGCAATCCAGTTTACTCAGCTAGCTATATTCCAACTCTAAAAATGATTTGGCATGTTTGATGATGCCACAGCACAATGTCCTGATAAAGGGCACTTACATCAACCACCAAGGATGATCAGGATGATGCTGCCAAAATACTGCTGTGCACTCTCTGTTGCTTCAGGCAATAATATTTCTTAAGATAATATTATTGCTAGTTCATGTTATGTTCAATGTTGATAATAATTTGAAATAAAGTCCGTTAGGTAAATATTTCTTGTCATGAACTTCATGTGTCCCCTTTATTGCACAATTTCCTCTGCATTTATGCAACTGTTGCAAACTATAAAGTAAATGGAAAAACAGTGGTGGATGGAAAATCAAAACTCATTGCATCAACAGTATTCCACCAATCAAAAAACAACTAATTGTAATATATCGTTATTTTAATCAGGTACTCACGCCATGCTTCAACCTGTGTCAGATTCTGCACCCAGCTGAAATATTCCTGGATCCCTTCCACACGAGCAACAGCAAAACCTATAAAGATTGTGGGAGAGCCATTATCCATATGCATGGATACTTCTCCATGTTAGTCTCCACCTGTGAACCCAGAATTGTTTTTCTGGATCACATGCATCTTTTAAGAGCCAAGGATGAATCTGCAAGGAGAGACTCAATCTATGGGACAGAAAGTTAGGCTCTTGAGAAGAGTACCAAGTACTACCAAACTTACTGAAAGTTGTTTAAACTGTTTATTGCCAACAACTCCAAAGATGGTCAGTATCTGCATGCACAACCAGATCTTTCAACACACTTTTCATTTGCACCTATTAGCAGATGCAGCTGTGTGCTTGGTGTGACATGATTTGAGACATTTCTGACATTCTTGCAGTGCACCAAACCATAAAAGTGCCACACCGCAGTGACACATTTTGGGCCTGATTCAGAAAAGAATCTCCGCACTCATGGCGGAGTCTCCGCACTCATGATGGAGTCTCTGCTCTTGTAGCGGAGTCTCCCCACTGGTGGAGGAGTCTCTGCACGGCGCACTCTCTGCAGTGTACCGTGCAGAGGCTCTGTCATGAGTGCGGAGACTCCACATCAAGGGGGACATTACGGTGGCGGGCGGACAAAGTCCGCCCTCCACTGTAACGGTGAATGGGACCGACTGCCATAGGAGCGGCGGTCCCGCCGTGGGTATTAGGATGCCACCGCCACGGTGGCGGTGGCATCCCCTATTTCCAGCATTGTGGTGGGCGGTGCTCACAGCACCGCCCGCCACAATGCTGGGAATGCACGTTGGGCATTCACATGCACAAGGTGACAGGCACCGCGCGGTGCCTGCCACTTTGTACATGCCAATGCAGGGGGGCCATGTGCACCCCCCACACCCCCAACATCTTGGGGGCCCACAACGGGCCCCCGAAAGTGTAATCCGCCTGGCTTTCCATGGCGGATTCTCCGCCATGGAAAGCCCTGCACCGCCGCCCATCATAATATGGATGGCGATGTCTTGCAGACACGTCACCATATTACGTATGTTTTCCGCCCGGTCGACGAGTCGACCGGCGGAAAAGCGGCGGACGGTCTTTCCATCCGCCACGGACCCCCCAGCCATCATAATATGGCAGGGGGATAATGTTAGGCGGGCGGTGTGAGATAGCGGGCGGATCGCCACCGCCGCGATCCGCCCGCTATCATAATGACCCCCCAAGTGTGGGGACTCATTGTGAATCGGGCCCTCTGTATCACTGTGCACAAACTTCTTAGGCTTAACCATGCTTTGGCATGCTTTTCTGCTTCAAATTCATGCATAGGAGCAGTGACAGAACATAACAAGAGCAGAACTGTGGTGTTCATGCACAATATCACTAAAGCCACAAAAAAGACACGTCCATAGCACTTCCATGGAGTAGCTGCTACCTGTCTGTACACGTGCTTTGACTCATTGTCAGGGGTAGGGAGCTATATAAATGCAAGTACAATACGTATGTTTAATAATAACTGGTGATCCTTGAGATGGGTTCATTTGTGATGTGCATGGTTTGAAATTGCTTTTAATTAATGGTGTCGGAGAAGGACGTATTTCTGAAGGAACAAATGGAATATAAATAAATAATTTAAACATAGTCATTAAACATTGTCGAGAATGAAACTTGAATGGAGCTGATTTTGCATTTGCGTTTTCTATGTATAACGCACGTGCCACTTTCATAATGAAATTGTAACGTATTTCTGTGTATTTTATTCATGTTTGATATTTTCTTAACTAAAAAGTCTCTGCACATTTGAATCTAGACTACTACAGTGTAAATCTATTGACGGGGTACCGCCCCATAGGTAAGGTGTGTAGCCATTTGGAAAATATGCAATGGTTTTCCTTGCATGAAATATGAAACAAACTCACGGTGCAATCCTGATGTTTTCATGAACACATATTCAGCAAGGGGTAATAACGAAGAGTTGACTTGGAAAATAATGTTTGCTCAATCTAAGAGTTAAAAGCATGTTCATAATATCAACATGCTGTAATGATTCTAAGGGAGAAGCTTACATTTGCCTATCAATAGAAGGCAAGCATTATTTTCTCACATTTATGTCTATAACTCTATCATATGTATATAAGCAGATGGAATCTCGACTGACTTGATAATTCGTGGGCAAATGTTAAAAAACAAAATGAAAGCTTCTACTAATCTGCTGTTGCTTTCTAATGTTATATATTAAGGTATTGAGCGCATACTTCAATTAAATGTCTGAACTAAAAGCAAATTTGATATTGCTTTCCATAAAGGATTTTGGTAATTGTAGATATTGCTTTGCATGCTTAAAAAGCTGCCTCACATTTAAATATGCGTAACATTTCCCATCTGAATAATTTAGCATGTTCTAATTAAAACACATTTTTCATGGACATTTGAGTTATTTGCCTTTTCAACTATGTGCTACAGATGGAGAGCTAATCACTTAAAGTCACATCTGAAGTGTGGATTATGATTAATATAGGTCAGATGCTAGTTTCCCTACTGAAAAAAAGCTTTGATCATAATTTTGGAACTGGGAAAGTATCTCACTAAATTTTCTCAGAAAAACTGGAATTAGAATGTTTTCTGACATAGTCAGAAACTGTACCTGTATATAACACACAGTGAGAAAAAGAAACATGAAGTGCTCACACCCTTGATGAAGAAGTTCAAGCTCAGGCAGGACAACCTTAGGCCAGGAGTGCCCATCGTAGGTCCAGGAGGACTAGGTGCATTCCATATTTTCAAGCTATCCACATACATTTAGCATACAATGAATCTAAAATAAACAACTAATCAACTTCAGTGAGGCATTTCTTACTTCCCCAAAATCATGCTTACAAGGTGACTAGAGTCACACATGCATTCAATAGGGAAAGAAAAACAATGTATGGTAAAAGTTCTGATACATACATACATTAATAAGCAAATATTTTAAAAAAACAATAATGGAGTTTCATTCACTTCCCTCTATCAGAACAATCGGCATAAAATAATTAACCCTGGCCATTAAAATCCGCTCCGCTCGCGAAGCTTGCAGATGTTTGGCAACTCCGCGTTCCGCGTAGAACGCGGAGTTACCGAAAACTCCACGCTCCGCAACGGAGCGGAGTTTTTTTTTTGTTCGAGCGTGCAAAATGCATTTTCGCGCACGCGGGAGCAACTTACCGGGATGCCTGCGTTCGCCGACGAGATTTCCTATCCGTTCCCGTTCGCCACGAGATTTTGTTAGTCGGCCGCACGGTCCCGTGAGAGTCTGTAATCGCGAACACGTCATTCGGACGCTCCATCGGACATCCGGCGGAAGTTTCGTGAAGATCGCGATGCCGAACATGCAGAATTTGCAAACTGGAGAAGAATATCTCTGGAGCAGCATAAAACCTTCTCGAAAATGATGATTTGGTTGAAAAAAAACTCCTCAGATTGACATTTGGCTGTACTTTTTTGTGCAAGGAGTACTTTTTCTTTTTTTAATTATTTTTTGAAGAGGAAGGAAGTGCCCCAGTGTCTCCAACTTCCTGTTCCTGTCCAGCAGGCTCCTCCCAGTGCCTTGTCCATCTCCTGTTCACTTTTCATTTGGATTTGGAGCTGGAAGGATCCCTTTTTTTGTCTGCTACATCATATATCATTGGATTTTGAGGACTTTTGGATTTGAGATTTCACAAGTAAGTTTGAAAATTGGTATTGGTTTTGTTTGTTTGGAGCATTGCACCTACATTTTTTTGTACTTTTTCAATGTATTGTGGTGGGTGGCCTGTAGTTTCAGTAGGGGCCTAGTTGTTTCTTTGTATGTAACTTTTCTTCTAGTTTTCTTTTATAAAGGAAACATGTTGCAATGTTCACTAAATTTTTTCCAACTTTTGCAATCAATTTGCAACATTTATTTAATTCACTAGCCCAGTAGTTTGCCAATAGGCCTTTTACAGCCAGTAGGCCCAGAGCTACTCATGTGTGCATGAAACAACTGTTTCTGTTGTGTCTGTTGAATTTAAACATCATTTAGGGCATGGATGGCATTGTATTGAATTGCAAAATGTGTTTTTTGGGGGTATTTCACTTTTTTCGTGTGTGTTAAATAAATGCCTTTGTTGGATGTGTGTGGCTGGTGTCGTTGTTGTGTAACTTGCAAACCTTTTTTAGCCCTGTGGATTTTCGTTTTTGCATTGTTGCATTAAAGCTGTGTTGTTTAGCATGCCTCCTTTGTCTGGCCTTATAGGCCTGCTTGAGTTAATTGTTTTACAGGCCTCCTTCTTGTTGTTGTGTGAGTGACCATGTGGCTGGTGGCCATTTTGTAAAGTTTTTGTGGTGGTAGATAGTGTGCTGCTTTTGCCACAGGCCTGCATGTCTTTCCTTTGTTCCTCTTGGCTTACTGCTTCCATCCCCATTGCCAGCTGCAGCTTCCTGAATGATGTTGCATCCCACGTGATGCACAATCCCATTCACAAATCACAATGCCAAACAGATTCCAATACATTTGTATTTTTGTTTTTGTTCTTTTTCTTTCCTATCCTTCCTGAGTATACACAGTGCACCATGATGAAACAAAGCCCTTGCAGTCAAAGTCTCACAAATGGCTACACTGTTGTTATGTTTTTTTAATAACTAAACTGAGTTAATACAATTTATTAATATTAAATAACACTAACAAGTGTGACCACACACTAAGTTATATATTATATTTTTTTGTTTGTACAGTAGTAAATTGAACCACAACAATAAATGCCACGTTTCACTGATGTTCTTCTTTGCATTTAGGTGCACAAAAGAGAAGGAGGCGTCATCACCCACTGTACTGCCAGACAGAAGTCCTGCTTCGCACGACGTCACGTGACGTGTGACCACAGATATCTCTTCAACTTGTGCCACTGCGTGCTGCTGACATCTGAAGAAGATGGCCCCAAAGAAAGGTACCAGGTCCTCCAGTACCAAGAATGTTGCCAGTGAGAAGAAGAAGGAAGTGCCACTTGCCACTTCTGGTGTGCCGACCAAGATCTTTTTTGGGAAACCAAAAATTGCGCCTGCAGCAGCGGTATCTGGGGATCAAGCTGGGAGCAGCACCCCGCATCAGTGGGCCCACCTCACCAACCTAGGCCCAAGCCCATGTCTGTCGCAGAGGCAGCCAGCGTCATCACGACAACGCCAACGAGCAGCGATGCTGAAATTGACTTATCGTTATTGCAAAGTAGTACCCAATCAACGCAGGAAACTCAGATAAGTGGACAACAACAGCCACAACCACCGCTCACAATAGTAGTTGTTCCTCCCGAAGTAGGGCAGTTCAGGAAATCGAGCTTCCTGCAGAGGAAGAAGAGCAAGCCACTCTTTCAGAAGATCCATTGTCTTCCAAATCCCCAGCAAGGAAAAGGGGGGTTAGTTCATCGAGTTCTTCTGCAAGCCCCCCTTCTGATGATCTAGATGCCACTTGGAAGCCACCACCTCAGTCTGAGAGTGAGAGACGCCACGAGACAAGGCTAGGGAAAAGGAAGGTTCCAGAAAGCCTTAGAGTTATGTAGGTAGATGTAGAAGAGGAGGATGATGACGAGCCAATCATCATGAACATCACTCCCGCCCCAGTAGAGATGGAGACCGACATTACCCCATCCCAAATTGCTGTGAGGGATGTGGCACGGATACCACCAACACAGGTAACACCAACACCACCTCCAGCTTCCATATTTGCATTTTCAAAGGGCCGGCAGTGACCTACATCCAGCACAACCACCACCTCAGTAGAAGTAGGTAGTAGTGGTAGTGGTGCACAGCCACAGAGTCAAATTCCACGCCCAGCCTCCAGTTCATCCAGCATTGCAAGTGGGACCTCCAGCAGCGCCAGAAAGTTCACCTCCCCAGTTTGGGACTTCTTTTCGGTTAGCAGTAAGGAGGAGAACGTTGCTATATGCTCAATTTTGGACAAGGTGTTAGTCGGGGTAGGCTTGGTACAAACTATGGTACGGGAGGCCAAACAACCCATCTGAAAAAGCACCACTTGATCCAGTGGGAGGCACACCTTAGCTACCAAAAAACTGCACCCATTGCTGTTAGTGGGGATGAAGAGGTAGAAGAAGATACGATTGCGGTGGAAGGTGAACAAGAGGGAGACATTTTCTCTGGTACACAAAGTAGCCCTGTCCCCAGCAGTGCAGTGGTACCACCCACATCCTCATCAGCCTCAGCAACATCTCAGTGGCACAAGAGTAAGAGTCAGGCTGAGACACCAAGGCTATGAAAAAAGTGCGGGTTGAGCCTAACAACATCTGGGTTCAAGAAGTCACCTGCATCAGTGGCACCAGACATGAAAAAAATCCAGCCTACCATTCTCAGCATGTTTAGGCCGGAGGGGCAGTACGAACGCAACCACCCAACAGCACGTTTGTACAATGCGAAGCTGGCTAATTGTTAGCGCTGGAAATTCTCCCTTTTTCTTTTGTGGAAGGGGTGGGTTTTCTGGAATTTGTGACAGCCATCTGCCCAAAATGGAAGGTTCCCAGCCGGTCCTATTTTGCCAAAGTTGCTGTTCCAGCACCACATCACGACGTGCTGGAATTGCTTGGACAAGCTTTGTGGCAGAGTGCTGTTCACAGTATCCACATGACAACAGACATGTGGACCAGTTGCCAAGCCACTGATTACATGTGCATCACTGCACACTGGATCTCTTTGTGGGGGTTAGAGAAAAGATATCTGAAGGTGTTGACACTGCTGAGATTTTTAAGCCACTCGAAAACATGCAACTGTAGCCTTGTTCGCCATGGAGAAATCTCATACTGCAAACATTTTAGAAGAGTTTAACAGCAAGGTCTTTGAATGGCTGCACCCAAGAGGGCTTAACATTGGTTTTGTTGCCACAGACAATGGCAGTAATATAGTTAAGGCCATGGACACTGGTGGCTATTTCAGGGTCCTGTGTTTGGTGCACTGCATTAACATCATTGTTCAAGACTTTCTGAAAAAAGAAGACCGAGTCAGCAACTTACTGACCACCTGCAGAAGAATATGCACACATTTCAGCCATTCTTTTAAAGCCCGGAAGCAGCTGAGGATCATTCAATGTGAGCATAGAGTGCCAGTCAAAGCACTCATCCAGGAGGTGTCAACACGTTGGAACTCAACTTATTACATGCTTGATCGTCTGTTTGAGCAGAACAGACCAATCAATGAATATGTCATGCAAAGACAAGGGGATGCTACTGTGAAAGGCATGACCGTTGAGATGGACCAATGGGGCCTAGTTAAATGCCTGACAGAGATGCTACTTCCTTTCGAGCTCTTCACATGTGAAGTCAGCCAGGAGGACTGTACTATGGTCCAAGCTATCCCATTTTTGCACATGCTAGAGCATCAGCTAAAGGGGGTGTCTGCAACGTACGCAGGTGTGGAGGAAAAAAAAGAAGCATGAGTTGGAGGAGAGCTTAGCCCTTCGCTTAGCTGAAAATACAAGGGTGCAAACTAAGATTGTGTCAGCCAAACATTACATTTCTGCCACAATTCTGGATCCACAGTACAAAGCAGTACTGAACACTAAGACATTAATTCCTTTTTCAGAAGTGGATGTTGCCAAGTACAAAACTTGGATAGCTGAGGCAGCCAGTGACTTTGAAAAAGAACGGCTGGGAATTAGAGGCACGCTACTCCAGCCCACAACAAGTACTGCAGGGCAGCCGGCGTCAAGTTCAACTTCAGAGCCTGAGGGCAGTGCGTTTGGCTCACAGTAGTCAAAAGAACCATCAACAACAGCAAGAACAGGATCATCAGCCCCAGTAAAATCGGCACAGGAATGGTTTCTACAGCAAGGGTTTGTTAGGTCCAGTGCTGATGCAAAGGCAAAAGAGGCAGAGCAAAGCGGAGCACCCCTGAGCATTGAGCGGACGGTCCAGGCCTATCTGGATGACCCAACAGAGGTCTACATTGATCAAAACCCATTGCTGTATTGGTATGGGAAAAGGCGCCAATGGCCAGTGCTCAGCAGGCTGGCGATAAACTATCTGGCTTGCCCTGTCGCAAGTGTCTCTTCTGAGCGTGTTTTCAGTGCTGCTGGTGCCATTGTAACAGTGAAAAGGACCAGTCTCTCGCCCAAAAACGTGGAGAGGTTAACCATGATCAAAATGAATCAGCACTTTATGCCACCGAATTACACAATACCTGAAGCACAGCAGGAAGATGAGGACAGCGACTTAGGTGACGGAAGTAGTGTGTTAGATGATGACCTACTTCTGATTGACCCACCAGAGTTTGAGGACGAGCTCTACTTCCCTGACAACTAGGCTTTGAACTTGTTACTTTCTTTCTTCCTTATTTACTTTTATTATTTGTGTGTGTCTCTGTCTTTCTGGTTCGAATCACATTCACAACAAATCCATCACCACCGTCTTGTCTTTATTGCCATATTGGAGTTGCAGCTGTGTGCATTTATTAAAGAAGTCCACTCCTCGGACTCCTGCTCCATCCTGACTCGCCCCTAAATCCATTTCCCTCAAGCCAGACATTGGATGGAGAATAGTACAAGAAATGTGGCCTCGTCGAGTCCCTCCAAAAGAAGTGGAACATGACTATAGCTATCCTCCTTTCCGAGCCGAGAGGGACTGCCCCTTAACTTAAGATGAGAACAGGTAATGAATGATGGCATGCATTGGACGCTGACTCTGAGGGATTGTTGTTTGTGTCGTTGTTGTTGTGCATGAAGTGTACTAGTATTTAATCTACACGCTAAAAGTGACTCAAGTCAATGTTTCCCTTCTGGTTGTTTAATAACAAAATTATACTTCTACTGCAGGCCGATCCATTGCCTTTTTGAATATGGAATCTGGACTCACTCGGTACACTACACCATGATGACCAGTACTCTTCGCAGTCAGTCAGTAGGATCGGAGATGATTGATGGAATAACTCGGGGAATTTCATGAAGTGGCATAAAACAAAGGTAAACAAGTCAACAACAACCACAGCAGACCTACATGTCTGTGTAGTGGTGGAGTCGAGTGTAGTGGTTAACATGACTGACAGCGGTGCATTGATTTAGTTAGTTACTTAATTTGGAAAATGCTATGTTGCTGTATATGTGTGCTCTGTCTGGCTCAGTCAAAATCTAAGCTAAGTGGAGGTTGGGTGGGTGCCTTGGGCCTGCTCTGTCCTGTTGCTGTTGTAGGTTAATGCTGGAAACAGAGTAGAAATGATTTAGCCATGCCGCCTCTGAAAGTGTTTGCACTCCTCCGTAATTTATGCATTTTTTTTCTCCTTGATTTTTCAATATCCCTTTTGTTTTTCCATCTACACTTACATGCCGGCCTATACCCTGTGCTAAACAGAGAAAAACAACTCACACTCACCTACCAATCCGCATCCGCCAAGCAGGCAGTGGCACCCAAGATTGACGGACGCAGCGTCCATGGAAGGGAGGACCAAGAGGAATGCCGAGATGCAACTCCCCAATTTGACTGTGTGTTGTTGTTATTATGTTTGCTCTTTGCTTATAATTGATCCCTACAGCTATTTTTTTATTTTCTTTGCTAGCTTTAAAAGGAAGCCCGGTACAACAGAACATAAAATGCATGTAAGTTGGGTCTCTCTGAGGGCAGACAGGCAAGGCAAATTGCATAATAATAATTAATAATATACTGCTGTCCTGTACTGTCTACTAGTCTAGTTAGTAAGTACTACTTATCATTATTCATTAACCATCAAGACATCATCATGCATGCATTTCCTTTTTCTCCCTTACAGATTTATGAATATGATGGCCGTCTGCCAAGATTGTGTGTGTTGTGTTGTCCATGTGCAGTGTTTGTCTTTGTCAAACCTTTCCCTCAAATACCCCTTCCCAACCATTCATCAAACCCTAACCCTCTTCCCCCGGGCTGTGTGATTTATATTGAGGTGTGACTAAATTAAATTTACACCAATAATTGATAACACACTTGCTGGGGCGGATGTGGTGAAAGCAACACTAATTCAATTTCAACAAGGCAGGGCGAGGATCTTCTTCTGCTTGCCCACCCATGCTCAGTATTTGCAAGTCAATTTTTTTTCCAAAGGAACATAATCCATCATAAATTATAATTAAATGCCGGCATCGATTAGATTCATCATCCTTACACAGCACTAAAGGTTACGCTTGTCCACTTCATATGTCTGTCGAGTGACTCGAGTCAATTACAGTTTGTAACTGTTACTTGTTGTACTAGGCTATTTCCGCCACCATTATGTTTTATTTTACTTTAGCATTGCTAATCATTATTATGGTTTCTTGTTTGGCAGTCTTCTTCTTGTGTACTGTACTGTACTTCGTTCTACTACTCCTTCCAGAGTCTCCCTCAGTCGACTGACTGTCTCATTTTCTTTTTTTGCAAATGCTACTGCCAGTGTCTACTACTACCACCACCACCATGGCATCTTGGGAAACCAAATCATCATCACCATGCAGCCATCACTGTGCCTAAGTTTAAACATCAATCACAGGTAAGAGAAGAAGTTTGGGGGAGGCATAAATAATAATGGAAATTAATTAATTAATTCAAACACCCACACCCTTCCGAGTCCAGTTGCAGACTGCATAGACTAGGAGGAGAGACTGACAGTACTAGTAGAACAAGTCACTCAGTGAGGGTACCGCATCGATCTGTTCGTGTGTTACAAAATCGGCAGATTATTTAAATCAAAAACTGGCTGCGGCCTGCAGCAGCAAAGGAAACCGTGTGACGTAAAAGAGTAACCCCCCACAAAACATTTACATCGTATGTAAAGTTTAAGTATAAATATAATTTAATCCCCTAACAAAATAAACTTATGTAAAAAATCCCACAACACCTGACTCACCCCTCTCCCTAACCCCAACCAATGTCCGTTGAATTCAAAAATTGTCCATAACTATAAACCCCAACTTTTCCCCAACGTACACCCAATGCCCACCAACCAAAAAAAGAATAAAAAAGGGGCAATCCAATGGGATCTCTTATCGGTGGGCTCGCTTGTTACCCGCCAGGAACTCCTTCATCTGCTCCTCTAGGCGCGCCATTCGGAGGAGCATGCGGCGCTTGAATGCTCGACAATTGCATCCACAGGGAGGAGGAGCAGTGTTGGATGAAGTGCGGCGGGCGACTGCCAGACTGCGGCGCCATACCACTGGAGGGGCCTGGCTGGGTCCCGGGCATTGGAGGAGGCTGCAGCTGCTGCCGCCTCCTCCTCCTCCTCCGATAGAGCCACCAGCCGCCCATATTCTGTGCAGATGGCCTCCAGCTTCCGGCCCCGGGCCATGGCTGCCAACTCCTTCTGGTCTGGGTTTTTGGGTTGGGAAGGAGTAGCTATATCAAGAAAGAAAAAAGACCAATATACTCTTAGCAAAACAGTAAGACAAATTAATTCTACACATAGTGGCACAGTAGCACTAGCAAGCACAGTACATAACATTTGTGGTATCCTCCCACTTCCTCAGCCTATAACATTTGTGGGAGTTTCAGGCATTATACTAGCACTATGGACATGAGTACACCAGTCTTCTTCTTCTCTCTTGTTTAGCTAAATTAAGTAACCTTGTTGTAGCCACCTAGCCGGCATGCCAGCTCAGTCAGCCTGCACCCAAGACAAACATACTCGTGACGCAGACTCACATCACGTTATTTTTATTTACTACTGTCTGCAGGTGGGGAAGCTGACTACACAATCATCTTATTTTTCTATTATGGGTGGCCATACTCTCTGTTACATCAGGGGCAACTGCTCAATTTCACTTTCACCCTGCCCTGACTACTACAACAAGGCAGATGATATCTGATCCAAATGATCATTGATTATATATGGGACGATGACGTACTTTGTTTTGATTGATTGTGTAACCATGCAGCCGATAGGCCACCCACGGCAGGCTGACATAGTCGAAAATAAATTAACATAGGTAGGGAGTGGGCCTCGGAGTTGGAGGGAGGCGCTTGATAACAACATACATACACAATATATATGCTGTGCTTGCAAACTACTGTGAGTCAAGGGAGTATTCTGAAAATACAACTTTGAATTAGCCCCGGGCGGAGACCTCCGCTCCGCCCGCGGAGTGTGCGGAGATTTGTCTTCTCTGCGTTCTGCGGAGAACGCGGAGAAGGCAAATCTCTGCACACTCTGCAGCGTAGCGGAGTTGGCCTGCCCCCGCCTCCACCCCCCCTATATTAACAATGAATTTTAGTCTTTAAAAGTAAATTAAAACCCACTTACTTGGACTGCGGCGTCCCTGGGCTGCCCTCCTCCTCTTCGTCGCCGTTTCTTCTAATCCAAGCGAAAACTGTGCATGCTCGCGCACCCGCGCATTTCTCACACTTTTATCTTAATTGATTGACTTTTCCATCTTGCCTGATCTGTCTCAAACACGGCCAACTACAGCACTGAGCTTTTACCAAATTTACCAATTGACACATCAGCAAAACATATATTCAGCCTACCTGACTTATCCTTCCACTTTGAACCTTTTCTGCTGTCTGTTTGACTGCTAACAATGATTTTCAAACAATAAAGGAAAATTCATTCTTAAAAAGGTTTTCCACTTTTGAAAAGCCCATACTTTAAAAACAACCTACTCTTAATTTTCACCAGTTCTTTGCCTTGGAAAAGCCCCAGGCCTGCATGCCCGGCAAGGGTCAAAATATGTGTTAGCTTGCCTTAAAGAAGTACAAAAGAAGAAGCAACAATAAATGATTCCAAAACATATAAGCTATTTGTTGCTTTTGTAATGTTTGATTTCTAATTTGGAGTAAAATTATTGTATGACAGGTAAGGTGTTTTCTAATTTTGATGTGCTGTATTCAAATGTCTAACTATACCAAATAATTTATGTGGGTTAGTGGGTCCTGCTCACAATATGCATGCAGTCTTACGCCTCCCTAACCTTAGCTCATCTAATTGGAATAGTGTTAGACCTGACATCCTTGGTGTGGTGTTCTCCCAAACTTTTTGCCTTCACTCCTCCTGTTTTGCTGAATTAGTTTTTGTTGGCTTTCGGTCTCTGTGCACTTTACCACTGGTAACCAGTGCTGAAGTGCTCATGCTCTCTCCTGTAAACATGGTAAAATTGTCCTTCACCTAATTGGTACTTTTAATTTACTTATAAGTATCTAGTAAATGGTACTACGTGTACCCAGGGCCTTAAATTCAATGCTACTAATGGGCCTGCAGCACTCATTTTGTAGCACTGTCTCAGGCTTACTACTGCAGCCCATAGTGCACTTTTAACAGCCATTTCGACCTTGCAAAGTAAACCTTTTACAAGGCCGAAACCTTCCATTTTAAGACTAATAAGTCACTCCGAACTTGTGGAGATGCACCTGTGCGCCTGTGAGAGGTACTGAGACCTGTAAGGATTTTGGCAACCTGCTCAGCAACCCCATATAAAATTCGTTTTTATCTCTACTGATGACGGATGAAATCCAGAAACACGTATCTGGAGATATACAGCACTAACCTGCACCAACTTTGGTGGAAGACTCCAGTAAAATCTCAAGTAAGCATGTATTACGAACTGCATTTACCATAATGCTAAGGGGTGAACTGTGCTGGGAGGTGAAGCAGTGTGCTCCCACCCCTTCCTGTTTTGAAAAGGCTCCCTTGAGCCATTGAGCTGACGAGCTTGTGGAGATGCACCTGTGCGCCTGTGAGAGGTACTGAGACCTGTAAGGATTGTGGCAGCCTGCTCAGCAACCCCATATAAAATTCGTTTTTATCTCTACTGATGACGGATGAAATCCAGAAACACGTGTCTAGAGATGTACAGCACTAACCTGCACCAACTTTGGTGGAACACTCCAGTAAAATCTCAAGTAAGCATGTATTATGAACTGCATTTACCATATTGCTAAGGGGCGAACTGTGCTGGGAGGTGAAGCAGTGTGCTCCCACCCCTTCCTGTTTTGAAAAGGCTCCCTTGAGCCATTGAGCTGACGAGCTTGTGGAGCTTCACCTGTGCGCCTGTGAGAGGTACTGAGACCTGTAAGGATTGTGGCAGCCTGCTCAGCAACCCCATATAAAATTCGTTTTTATCTCTACTGATGACGGATGAAATCCAGAAACACGTGTCTAGAGATGTACAGCACTAACCTGCACCAACTTTGGTGGAACACTCCAGTAAAATCTCAAGAAAGCATGTATTACGAACTGCATTTACCATAATGCTAACGGGCGAACTGTGCTGGGAGGTGAAGCAGTGTGCCCCCACCCCTTCCTGTTTTGAAAAGGGTCCCTTGAGCCATTGAGCTGACGAGCTTGTGGAGATGCACCTGTGCGCCTGTGAGAGGTACTGACACCTGTAAGGATTGTGGCAGCCTGCTCAGCAACCCCATATAAAATTCGTTTTTATCTCTACTGATGACGGATGAAATCCAGAAACACGTGTCTAGAGATGTACAGCACTAACCTGCACCAACTTTGGTGGAACACTCCAGTAAAATCTCAAGTAAGCATGTATTACGAACTGCATTTACCATAATGCTAAGGGGCGAACTGTGCTGGGAGGTGAAGCAGTGTGCTCCCACCCCTTCCTGTTTTGAAAAGGCTCCCTTGAGCCATTGAGCTGACGAGCTTGTGGAGATGCACCTGTGCGCCTGTGTGATGTACTGAGACCTGTAGGGATTGTGGCAGCCTGCTCAGCAACCCCATATAAAATTCGTTTTTATCTCTACTGATGACGGATGAAATCGAGAAACACGTGTCTAGAGATGTACAGCACTAACCTGCACCAACTTTGGTGGAACACTCCAGTAAAATCTAAAGTAAGCATGTATTACGAACTGCATTTACCATAATGCTAAGGGGCGAACTGTGCTGGGAGGTGAAGCAGTGTGCTCCCACCCCTTCCTGTTTTGAAAAGGCTCCCATGAGCCATTGAGCTGACGAGCTTGTGGAGATGCACCTGTGCGCCTGTGAGAGGTACTGAGACCTGTAAGGATTGTGGCAGCCTGTTCAGCAACCCCATATAAAATTCGTTTTTATCTCTACTGATGACGGATGAAATCACGAAACATGTGTCTAGAGATGTACAGCACTAACCTGCACCAACTTTGGTGGAACACTCCAGTAAAATCTAAAGTAAGCATGTATTACGAACTGCATTTACCATAATGCTAAGGGGCGAACTGTGCTGGGAGGTGAAGCAGTGTGCTCCCACCCCTTCCTGTTTTGAAAAGGCTCCCTTGAGCCATTGAGCTGATGAGCTTGTGGAGATGCACCTGTGCGCCTGTGAGAGGTACTGAGACCGGTAAGGATTGTGGCAGCCTGCTCAGCAACCCCATATAAAATTCGTTTTTATCTCTACTGATGACGGATGAATTCCAGAAACATGTGTCTAGAGATGTACAGCACTAACCTGCACCAACTTTGGTGGAACACTCCAGTAAAATCCCAAGTAAGCATGTATTACGAACTGCATTTACCATAATGCTAAGGGGCGAACTGTGTTGGGAGGTAAAGCAGTGTGCTCCCACCCCTTCCTGTTATGGTAAAATTGTCCTTCACCTAATTGGTACTTTTAATTTACTTATAAGTATCTAGTAAATGGTACTACATGTACCCAGGGCCTTAAATTCAATGCTACTAATGGGCCTGCAGCACTCATTTTGTAGCACTGTCTCAGGCTTACTACTGCAGACCATAGTGCACTTTTAACAGCCATTTCGACCTTGCAAAGTAAACCTTTTACAAGGCCGAAACCTTCCATTTTAAGACTAATAAGTGACTCCTAAGATAGACCATAACCATTCAGACGGCAGAGTGCATAGTATTTAAAAAGTAGTACATGTGGGTTTCCGTTTTACATGTCCTGGCAGTGACAAACTCCTTAAGTAATTTTTCACTTTTGTAAGGTCTATCTCTCCTATTGACTAACGCTGGGTTACCTTCTTACTTTCTATAAGTCCGAACTTTGGATGCGAGCAAATAGAGATATGAGGGCTTATTTACAAGCCCTTTGCACCGCCGGTGTGTCACTTTTAATATGAGGGGAAAGTGACGCACCGGTGGCGCAAGAGGCTTGTAAATAAGCCCCTTGCTGTTTACACTCAAATGCATTGCAATTTAACATCCTCTTTAATGGCAAAGTCGGGTTTTAAGTCAAGATTCGGAACGTTTAGAAAGCTGCCAATTTCTTGTCCCAACCATTTGTGTCTTTGGCCAGTGTCCTGTGTCACATGACTGTAAATGGCTCCGCTGCTGCGGTTTGTGTATTGCTTCCAGACAGTTACACAAAAGGGGCTTAGGTGTGGACAGGATGGGCCAAAGTGGCAGGATGACTGGAGAAGGGCTGTTTCCCGCCCCACCTACACTTTAAAGGGCTTTGCCTCCTGCACATAAAGGAACCTGTCACTAGGCCTGCCCTGTCTTTTGTTACCATCAGACAGTTTGGAGTCTTGACAGGGGAAGATCTTTCCAAAACCAGATGTCTGGGTAGTATAGGGAGTTCCCTGGCACAAAGGCTGGTACCAGGTATAAATATTGGACCTCCAGAGCCGCTAATCAGGACACTCTTGGACCTGTGGAAGTTACAGGAGAAGGACCACCATGTTGCCAGAGGACTGCCCTGCTGCTTGAAGTACTGTCTTGTTGTCTGAGAAGGAAGACTGGATCTGCTTGCCTTTATCCCAGGCTAACCAGAGTGACTCTAAGGGTCAGTTAGCTGACCTCCCGTGTATGTTACAGGGATACAATAAGCTTGCCCTTGTTTTCTGAAGTCTCAGGGCCATCAAAGACTTCCTACAACTCCGCTGCTGCTGCTGGACTCTACCATCTGTGAGTCCTCCTTTGCCTGAGGTGTCAATCTAGTCCTGGGCCTCAGAAGTGGGTTCTGCAGCTGTTTTTGCATCAAAATCAATGAATTAACGACTTTGTGCCTTTCAGAACTGAAGCATTGCCCTTCGATGCCGATGCAGGAGCCAATCGACAACACCGCCTTGACGGACTGCGTGGCTCGATGACGACAGACAGTGCAGCTCGATGATGATGCAGCACCTGCATCGTGAAGGGGTTAAAGCCCACCAGAACCTCCTCCCTGTTTCTCAGAAGGGAAATGGGAACCCTTCCCTCCCCCCTTACCGTGGGACATGTCTGTGTCGACCTTAACCTCCCCCTCACTATGCTGGGTGGGGGGAGCCTGAACCACCCTTTTTAGGGTCACTTCCATGTATCTTGTTTTGGACCCTGCTGCTGATTCAGAGGTCCGCCTCCTTAGCAAGTTCCCTGGGGTCAGAGAGATTACTAGCAATCAAGTGCTGGCACAGATCTGGAAAACAGAGACTGAACATGTGCTCCCTTGCAAACCAATTGATCAGCCCTTGATACTCCTTGACTTCACTACCCTTTACCCAATCATCCAGTGCCTTGCAAAAAGAATCAACACAATCCACCCAGGTCTGTTGGGATAGCTTGTGACTGTCCCTGAACCTCTGTCTGTACTTCTCTGGGGTTAAACCAAACTTCCTGATCAGGACTTCCTTCATGGAGGGATACCTCATCTTGTCACCCCCCTCTAGGGTCAGTTGAGTGTCCCTCCCCTCACTAGGTAGATGCCTCCGTAGACTAACCCCTCCCACACCTCCTCATGGACAGTGTTCATCTATAGGGCAATTTCATAAGTCTCAAACCATCTACCTATGTCATCTTTCACCACAAAGTCAGACACCAGACCCTTGGGTATGTGGACCCTCCTGTCAGAGGACACAAACGAATTGCTGCCACCACTGGACTCTACATGCATAGCCTATATGTTAAGTTCCTTCAGGCTCCTCTCATGAGCCAAACGCTCCAAAGTAATCCTCTCCTCCATGGCCAGTTTCTTTAGTTCTGTTTCCATAGCATGCCTTTTCTCTTCCAAGGTCTTCTCCTTCTCCAATATGAGCTTGGCCAGTCTAATCTCAACTTTTTCTCCTCCCTTCTGTCCACCAGCTCCTCTGGAGACAGGCCTCTCTATGACATGCTGCTCCCTGCCCTGGTGGGAGCCACTACTCCTGGCAGGATATTGGCCCCCTCTACTACAGGCAGGCCCAGATTTTCCAGTGATTCCTGGTCCAGCTCCTCATCATCATCCAGTTCCTCATCCTCCTATGGGGTTACATGTGCTGCATCACAAGCTTCTATCCAGGCCCTCAGAGCCTTTTGCAGCTCCACCTTCCTGGTAAAGCCTCAAACCCCTTGCAGAAATCCTTGAGCTGGGCCAAGGTATAACTCTGAAGTTTGGCTAGCTCAAAATCCATCTTTGCAGGTGCAGATGTAGAACTTCCAGTTAGAGATATGATTTTAGGGAAAACAAAAATGCCAATCGGGGACAATTGACTGGAATTGGTCTTAGGTATGGATTGGTAGCGTACACCAAATTAGTGTAAGGCACTGCACAAATCCTCCTATCCTATCCTATCCTGAGTCCTATCCTCACCGCTGATCACCAATGTTAGAAACTGGGTTTCTGGTTGGCAGAGGTATGCATCCTGTCCAAGCTAGAACCAAAATCCTAGTCAGGGTAAATCAGATACACACCCTAAACTAACCTGTGTTCACCCTCTCATAGTATGGTGCAGAGCAGTCCGGCTTAACTTAAGAAGTAATGTGTAAAGCATTTGTGCAACACTTAAAGCAGTAAAACTGTGAAAACACAACACAAAAATAATGCGCAACAGGTTAGAAAAATAGAGCTTAATTTAATGAACAAATCAAGGACAAAATGACAAAATTCCAATAAGTAGAACCGAAGTTAAGAATTTTTAAATATAGTTCTTTAAAGCACAAAGCACCAACCTGAGCCATCTGGTCGCGCTAGAATGGGCTAAATCCAAATGTTCAAGGCCAACCGCAATGGAGCGTGGGTCGGATACAGGGACCAACCTTGTCCTGCTGAAAAAGTACCTTGTTGCTCCGTCGACAGTGCATGATACGTGGAAGCAGAGGAAGTGATGCGTCTGCATCGATCCTTCTGGATGTAGGCAATGCACAGGTTTCGAGCCTCACAAATCGAGATGCATCATCAGCGACTTCTTCAGATGAAGGCAATGCGTCGTTGTAAAGCCGTGCAGCCTGCGATGCACTTTCTTTGTCCTTGGCAGCAGTGGCTATGCGTCGGCGTCATTGGGAGATGCATTGCTTCCGACCGGTGCAATGATGGCGATGCGTGGATTTTGATGGAGACAGCACAGAAAAAGAAAACCCACTTCCAAGGGCCCAGGACAGGATTGACACCACTTGGCAGGGCCAGGCTCACAGTAGCAGAGACCAGGTGCTGTTACAGGGTCGTTGGAAGTCTTTGATGTCCCTGAGACTTCAGAACAGGAGGGAAGCCAGCAAGCACTTGGAGTCACTTTGGTTCTGGGGTGTAGAGATGGAGGTCCAGTCCTTCTCACTCCCAGACAAGGCGGGCAGCAGGTGGCAGGGCAGACACAACAGAGCAGAGCAGAAGTCCTGCAAGGTCCAACAGAGTCCAGCAGAGTGACAGTCCTTTCAGCAGCACAGCAGTCTTTCTTCCAGGAAGAGTATCCTCAGGTCCAGAAGTGTAATGAGTTGGTGTTGTCAGGGGTCCAGCACTTATACCCAGTTTTGCCTTAGAAGTGGGAAAGACTTCAAAGAAAGTCCTTGCCCTTCCTGCCCTGGCTCTAGACTCAAACAGGGGGGTATGCAGCCCTTTGTGTGGGGACAGGCACAGCCTATTCAGGTGTCAGCTCCTCCCTCCCATCTTGCCCAGAATGGCCAATCAGGATGTGGATGGCCCAGCAGTCACACCTAAGAGCCCTTTGTGTGTGGATGTCTGGAAGAAATGCACAAAGCACATCTTTAACCCACCAGACATGTATTCAGAGACAAATATGCAGCTGATCCCCTGCACATGCTGAGAGTACATGTACAATAATATAGACAATAGTCTTCCTTTGGTTCCGTGGTTACTTTATTCTTTTAGCTTCTGTGGACAGTGTCTTTATACACCCCAATTAATTTCTTGCATTCCTAGCCAACACGTGTTTCATCGCTTTACAAGGGATGAACCCGCGACTTCTTCAGGGCTAAGGAAGTATACAAATACAAGAATTGTGGTATGCATGATAATACTGCGTATACACAAGTGCATCCTACTGGTTTGGTGTCATGAAAATTGCATATCAAATTCATGATGAAACTTTGTGGAAACCCATGCGTACCTTTGTCAATATATTTTAAGACAGTATTTTGCAAGCATTTAATAGATTTTGGAATAAATCGTGATTTTTTTTTAAATACACACTTTACCCATCTCCCTTTTAACCTACTTCGTTTAGATTTAGAAATTATACATACAATGGCAGGGTGCACCGTAAGTATAGTACTGGTGAGTACTAGATTGTTTCATGCCCTCATGCTGTCAAGTTACTGACCCTAACGTGCGTGTATAAAGGTGCTCCCCTATAGTGAGGAATAGAATAAATGTATTCAACAGGAGAATACAATACCTATTCAGTTGTTACGCAGATCCCTAAGACCAAAAAGAGAAAAACGTCAGTCTCTATGAGCATACAGAGAGACCAAGGTTCTTTATTTTAGAGAGTGTCAATGACTCAAAGCGGTCTGGCATACCTTATTTCCGGTGATAATTCCGACCCGAAAACCTCGAGTTACTCCTTTGCTTATTTTCTAGATAGTGGTCAAGTCTTATCATCTGAGTGCGAGCTTCCAGAGTTCGTGAAGCTGCAATGTGGTGCCCGATCCTAAGGAAAATGCAAAGCCATATTGTGATGTGATCACCCTGTAATAAAGCTACTTCTAAGAAGGTGCCTTCAGTATTGTCCCTGACCGGGGGGAGTGGGTAGCTTACCGGCACGCGTCTCGCCCCAGAGAGTGCTCCCACCCTTCGCGAGTACGCTGCGTTTGATCGAGGAGCAACCAGATGTTTCTGAACACGATGTGATTGGCTGTCGAAATAGAAGGCAGACTATAGAAGTATATCTGAATGTCAATCGTCGGCTCCCGCCATCTTGTAGCAGTACAGTTATGTTAGTTAACTACAGCAGCACATTGAAGATTAGTTGATCCCTCAATATGTGTGTGATCAGTATGGTCATAAATTGACATAAATATTTATCAGTCGGCAAGGTCAAGGCGAATAGACAGCAGCACTGTATGTGCAAGACAACGTGATCAGTATAGCCATAAATGACATATCTCATCAGTCAGCAAAGTTGAGGCGAAAAATTTAAAACAAGACCATTATATAGTGCAAGGCAGCGTTGTTTCTGGTAAGTATCTCGTTAGTGTTCCTAGTAATCCCTCGGCAGTTGGCAGCAAGAGGGTAGTCCAAAATTCACACCGAATGTAGACATAAAGGCAACCCCCTGCGTCCCTAGATGGTATTGCTAATAAATGCCCGCAATCCTATTGGTTACTGTAGTATTGGATTCAATATCCAGACACAGAACATGCATAAAATGTAACACAGATATTGCTGGGCAGTAAGAGACAGGAAAATTTAACATATCGCGACCCATATGACGTTACAGAGTTTTTCAGGAATAACAGATGTGAAAGTGTTGCGCCTCTCAATCCTCTCTCATCTGTGTCCTATTGTTGAGCTTATGATGTAACTAGCCTTAGTGCATGACCCAGTTTGTCCCGGTGTGAGCAAGTAACATTACATCGTAGAGTATTATTTATTGACTCTACATATTATACATCACATAAAGGTCTGCTGACAAATGCATCTGTGACAGCTTCAGAGCCGAATCAACACATACAGAAAAAATCGAAGAGATATACTTTCAATGCATTGATGACACGTGTTCATTGTTAGCATATTCATCAAGAGTATGTCAGGCATCAATCCCTCTCAAGCTTGTGCCAAATGGGGAGCCGCATTATATTAGTCTCCCAAAAAGCATTGTAATTTGTGATCAGTGTTCAGACCTGACTCGACACTCCTGAGTCTCATAATCCATAATGCCTCCCTCCTTCTTAGTGTCAATTCCCTGTTACCTCCTCTGGGGTCCCTTGGTATGAAGTTGACGCCATAAAATTGGAATGCTCTGTGAGTGTCCTGAGCTGTACATTCAGCTATATGTGTGGCTATTGGATATCTAGTGTCACCCAGTTTGACAGCCCTCATATGCTCGCCAACCCTGTCCTTCAGAATTCTGATGGTGCTGCCAACATACCTCCATTTGCATTTACATTCAATGGCATAAACCACATACTTTGTGTGGCAGGTAATGTTGGCCTCAATCTTATATGTCTTGCTATTTGGTCCAATAAATTGTTTTTTCTTGTCCATTGCCCATCTGCACATGGTGCAGTGGCCACATTTGAAAAAACCTACAGTATGTGATGTCGTTCCTTTCTTGAGTAGCTAGGCCTCAGAATACTTTTTAGGCACCTGCCCCTATGGTATGTTATTTCTGGCTTGATTGATGTGAAATCCTGTAGTGACTTATCAGCAAGCAGTAGGTGCCAGTGTCTTTTCATACTCCGTGTAAGTCTGTGCATGTGTGTTGTAGTCAGTGACCAGACGAACAATTTCGGTGCCGCACTTTTTAGGCTTATCCTTAAGAGTATTTGACCTACTGACTTTGTAGATCCTATTGAGAGCATTGTTGATGGTACTGTGGTTATATCCTCTGCTGCAATTACGTATCACATGCATGAATTCACGGTAGGGAATGGCATTGATCTGAAAATTAGGGTGTGCACTCGACACATGTAGAATGGCTTGACATTCCGTGGGCTTCCGAAACAGTCTACTCTGAATTCTATTGTCCATAATAAACAGTTCCACGTCTAAAAAAGTGATACTCTTCTATATTGGAAAGTAAACCTGATGTTAGATTCATTACTGTTCAAATGTGTAATGAAATCAAGCAGTTTGTCTGTGGATCCTGTCCAGACCATCAGACAGTCATCAATAAATATGTCCCAGATTAGGATTGAGTCATTCCACTTATTGTCCTACGTGCTCCAAATCCATTCCTCCTCCACCCTACCCATTTTCAGATTGGCATAGGAGGGTGAAAATTTCCAACCCATGGCCACCCCTTGGATCTGCCTATACCAGCCGTCCTTAAAGAGGAAAACATTATTGTTCAGAATCAGTTTGGTCATTTCTAAAAGCATTTTGGTGTGTTCCCAAACACTAGCTGACCTAGAACTAAGTACATGCTGTAAGGCACTGACTCCAAGATCATGTTTGATGCTGGTGTACAGTGCTGTGACATCAAGTGTCACTAGCGTCATGTTATCCTCCCATGTTATGTCTGTGAGTATACTCAGAATGTGTTTAGTGTCCCTTATATAGGATGGTAAGTTGTTCACAACTGGCTGTAGGAAAGTGTCCTTGTATTCTGAGAGTTTCTCCGTGGGGCCCCTTATACCTGACACAATAGGTCTGCCTGGAGGGAATGGGAGGTTTTTGTGTATTTTTGGCAGT
This sequence comes from Calotriton arnoldi, assembly GCA_963921515.1. Classification (NCBI taxonomy): domain Eukaryota; kingdom Metazoa; phylum Chordata; class Amphibia; order Caudata; family Salamandridae; genus Calotriton; species Calotriton arnoldi. Next base: position 115,165 of record CAWUFW010018003.1, read on the forward strand.
GTATATATACAGGGGTCTCTGGGAAGGTTAATCCTGAGGTAAGTGTATTCCTTACTATCTAATAGACAAGAGTCATACCACTTCTTGAAGTTACAATTTATTAGATCCGCAAGGGCCCACATGGGGTTGTAGGACAGTATCTCAAAGCAGGTCAGATCATTGAGTTGTATTAGGATGTCATGTTCATAATATTCATGAGAACTACATTTCCTCCCTTATCGGCTTCACTTATTGTGATGCTGTTATCTGTTGTTAGTGACTGGAGTGCCCCTCTCTCTCCCTTGGTGAGGTTATCCCTTCTTTTGGAGTGTGTACCATGTGTCAGTGTGTTTATCAAGATCCATCATTACTAACTTCTGGAAAATGTCCAATTGTTGCCCGCTGGCAGCTGTGGAGTCCATTTGGACTTTGTCATTAAACCACTAGTGACACTCAAATCCATCTGTATGTTGAGATCATTCAGAACCCTACTCATGGTGAGTGGGTCCCCTTCATATTCTGAGATGGACAATAGCATCTTGGTATGCTGTACATCCCGTATTGTCAGATCGCTACAAGCAAAGTCAGGTTGCCATGCATTCGAAGTTTTATTCTCAAGAGGATTCAGTTTGAAGTATGTTTTCAATTTCAACCGTCGTACAAATTCAGAGACAGGCAGAAGGCACAGAAAGTAGCATTTTACGACTTGCAACTTCAAATTCAACTTTTGTGATTTTAAATTGATAGTCCAGAGACACCAAACTTGGAAAGTCTATGGTTTCACAATTGGGCTTTACACTTATAATAAGGTAATTCCAATGTAAACCTATGGGAGAGATAGGCCTTGAAGCAGTGAAAAATGAATTTCAGAGTTTTTCACTACCAGTCTATATAAAACTTTAAAGTACCTGTCCAACTTTTTAAATACACTGCACCCTGCCCATGGGGCTGTCCAGGGCCTCCCTTAGAGGTGACTTAATGTTTTAAAAAGGAAGGTTTGGGCCTGGTAAGAGAGTTAACTTTCCAGGTCGACATGGCAGTTTAAAACCGCACCCACAGGCTCTGCACTGGTAGGCCTGAGACCTGATAAGTGGGTGGCACAATCAGTGCTGCAGGCCCACAAGTAGCGTTTAGTTTACAGGCTCTAGGCACATGTAGTGCACTTTACTAGGGACTTATAAGTAGATTAAATATGCCAAATAAGCAAAGAGCACATCTCCTTTAGCACTGGTTAGCAGTGATAATGGTAAAGTGCCCAGAGTCCTAAAGCCAACAAAAAAGAATTCAGTAAAGAGGGGAGGACTAAGACAAAGGTTTGGGGGTGACCCTGCAGAAAGGGCCAGGTCCACCTCAGTTAGAGAGAGAGAGAGAGAGAGAGAGAGAGAGACAGCTTGGCACAGTAGTCACTAGACCCTCTTTTATAGGTAATGGAGACAATATTGTAGGAAATCTGAGTGGCCATCCCCAATTTTTTGCCTTTTGCTGGACCCTATTTTATTGCTGGTTTTTATACTCTGCACACTAGGGCACTGCTGTTGAGTTCCCAGTGTATGTACTCTGCTGCTCGCGCTACAGATCTTCACCTCAGGAGTTTTCCTAAATGAACTGGGTGAGCCTTTTATTCACTAATGGCAGTCTTGGTCCTTCCTTTTACGACTTTCTGGACAACTGGAGACCTTTGTAGCTCTAGATATTCTATGAAAATGCCTGCAATGATCTAATTATTACCTTAAATAATTTTTACAGTTGGGATGGAATAGGCTAAATTCAAACTGCCCTAATATTGTGGCTCCTGGCAAAGTATTCTGAATAAAAGATAATTATATTTATGGACACTGTGATAGAGATGTGACACGAAGTTCTATGTGCCTGAAGGAAAATGTTATGCTATATTTGACTTCACCAGCTGGCACCCATCTCTCTTATTGACTTTGAGGGTCCTGTTTTTCATCTTGATTAATGGGTTTGCACTCCCATGCAGACACAGTGATTCAACGACTGGAGCTATAAATTGTTAAGCAGCTTCTTAGGGGGTCTTCGTTCCCTTGTTTCCTTGCGCACTTGCAAGCTGGTGTGAACTATCAAACTCCCTCTTTCTAACCTGCTGATGTGTAGGTGACTGATAATCACACGCCGAAGGCCGCCATTTCCTCAGAATATCGCTTACATCTCGGAAGTTTGTTCTTTACCATCTCAACGGATTTCATTCACCACTTCTTGTTGTATGGGCAGACTTCGATCCCCTCATAAGCTCACTCAGTGATCGGTGCCTTTTATCAGAATGGCTAGTGATTCCCAAATTACCACTAAGCCACCATCTTCTGGCACTAAACCTAGAAGAGCCAAAAATGATCCTCCATCTCCGATCCAGTCTTCTCATAATCTTGTTTTAGACATGATCTTGGATGAGGTACGTGCCCTTAAACCTTTCATAAAAAATACTAATGAAAAACTACAACAAATTGAAGATCGTTGGATTGTTATGGAAGGCAAAATGCTCAATATGGAACAATGTGTTGGCCACCTTCAGGATATGGCTGCCAAGATCCCCATGTTGGAACACAAAATTCAAAAACTTAAAATTCACACTGAAGATCTTGAAAACCGCAATAGAAGGAATCATCTTCGCCTCAATGGTCTACCTGAGAACATTGAGGGCCTTGATCTTCTGACCTTCTTGCAGAAATGTATACCTGATCTTCTAGACCTTCAATATCCTTCACCCCTAAATATTCAACAAGCATATCATCTGGGTCATCTCCAACCTCAACCTACTAGACCTCGTGGCATCATATTGCTCTTTTTGGAATTTACTGATCTGAAGCGTGTCTTGAAAGCCGCCATGGAAATACGTCCACTTGTATGGTCTGGTCACAACATCTTCATCTCTCAAGATATCTCCAATGCAACCAATGCTAGACATAAAGAATTCCTAGCCCTTCATCCACAACTGAGACATTTGAACATTCGCTATGGCATCTTGCATCCCTGTCTTTGTAAAATTACCTACAAGGGAGTTTCCCGATCCTTTGATGATCCGGTCAAATTAAAAAGGTTCCTGCATAATATTGAGAAGCAACCCATGGACACCAATACGCAATACTCCTAAACTGTTAGTTATAATTGGCCTCTCTCGCTTTTCTACCTGTCTTTTGATCAAATTTATATTGCATAATCATTTCCATCTTCTTTATTTTTTCTCCATTGTCCTTCTTGCTTTCGGTGCTGACATGCCTTGTACTCATTCTCCTACCTTTTACTTCAGATCTGGCTTTATGTCCTTGATCTGACTTTTCATTCTTTACTTATTCTAATACCTCTTTCTCTTTTCTTCTTATATTTTCTATCCTATTCCACATTATTTTTTACTTCTCTTCCTTCCTACTCTATCTATAATTGTATGAGTGTTTACTTGTTTCTCTTCTCTATTTTTTGGCATTATCTTCATGTTATCCGATTGTTGATGTATGGTGTCTTCCTGTTTCCTTCATTGTTTTTGCAGTATGTCATCACAGTTCCCGTACCCATGTCTCTACTCAGCAACATGTTTAATGTCATCTTGTGGAACGTTTGTGATCTGGGTCATCCCGTCAAACGTCAAAAGGTACTCTCACATTTGTCGAAACTTCATTGTCACATGGCTTTTTTACAAGAAACCCACTGTGATGATGTTGAATTGCTCAAGTTTAAGCGTCAATGGGTGGGTCAAGTTTTCTTTTCTCCTGCTGTCAATCGTGAAGGTGGTGTGGCTTTCTTAAGTCATAAATCGTTAAATATCTAAGTTTTATTAATTAAATGTCATATGAAGAGACATTGGGTAGTGCTTATAATGCCACTTTCTTTTTAGAAACAAGTCACTTTTTCAACATTTATGGACCTGCTAAATTTGACCCCGATTTCTGGCATAATATTAAATTAAAACTATCCTCAATTACTAATCCTAATATTATTGTTGCAGGTGACTTCAATGATTGGTTAGACCCATTTTCTGATAGGAAATCTAAATGCAAATTTAAACCTGATAAATCACATAAAGCCTTCCAATCTGCTATTGCCTCTCTTCCATTCTATGATGTATGGAAAATGTGTAACCCTGATACATATGAATTTACATTTTTTTCTAATGTTCATCAGACTATGTCTAGAATTGATTATGTTTTAGTTTCTAAATCTTTACTCCCCTCTATTCAATCATCAGAAATTGGCTCTATTTTTATTTCTTTTTAGCTCCTGTTTTAGCCTCTTTTGACTTATCTCCAAATAATACCAAACATGCACGTTGGAGATTTAACAACTCTCAGTTCTCCAATCAAACTTTTATTTTGGAAGCCACCTCTTTTATCAAAGAATTTTTTCAATTTAATAAGTCTATTGACACTTCCGTTCATAACAATTGGGATGCCTTTAAAGCTTCATTTAGGGTCTTTACTATTGCTTACACTGCTAAAAAGAAAAAAATATTGAACTCCAATACCACCCCACTCTACAACACATTAAGACTCTTGAACATAATTACTTTACTTCTGAATCCCTCTCCCATTTGCGGGATCTCATCAAAGCCAAATCCTCTCTGAATAATTTGGCTACTACTGATGCATGTAACAATCTCCTCAAAATTAAATCTAAATACCATGGGTGTCAAAATAAAACTGGTAAAATGTTGGCTAACTATCTGAAAGTCAAATCGGAAAAGAAAAATATTGGACCTATTCGAAATGACCACACGAACACTATATTACACTCCGATTCTGATATTGTTAACACCTTTCAATCCTATTAGGAATCGTTATATACAGAAAATACTCATCCTTCGGAATATAATATTCAATCATTTTTTAATGATCTTCCTAATCCTCCTTCAATACCAGACATTCTGGCTACTCTTGAAGAGGACATAACTCTCCAGGAAATTTTGGATGCTATTAAATTTTTAAAGAAAGCTAAAGCTCCTTGCCCTGATGGTTTTTCTTTTGAACTAGTTTCCTCTTTTTCATCTATTCTTCCTCTTAACTTACTTGAACTCTTTATATCATTTTTATTAAAATCTAAACCTGCAGGCTCTTTTTTAGATGCTCTTATTGTTATCATTCCTAAACCATATAAAGATCATACCCTTTGTAAAAATTAATGTCCACTCTCATTAATTAATTATGAATATAAACTTTTTGCAAAAATTCTTACCTCTAGATTAGAAGATGTTATCCCCCTTCTTATTAAACCTGATCAATATGGTTTTTTATAAAAGGCAGACTCGCCTCTGATAATGCTAGGATGTTTTCTAATATCCTTACATTGGGGAAAAACTACCCTTCCCCTCTTGCTGCACTATCTCTTGATGCTGAAAAAGCATTTGATTATATAAATTTGCAATTTATGTTTAAAACTCTCCATTGGTTTTGTTTTGTTCCTAATTTTATTTCATTTATCAGACTACTATATTCTAAAACATATGCTTGTGTTTATGTCAATGGATGCTTTCCCCCTTATTTCAACTTACATAGAGGCACTAGACAAGGTTGTCCCCTTTCACCTCTACTATTTCTTCTTTGTCCAGAACCTTTTCTTGAAGGTATTCACTGTAATCCTTCTATATCAGGTTTTCATTATAACTCTCTCGAAACCAAACTCTCTGCTTATGCGGACCATATTTTAGTTTATTTATCGACCCCCTTGTCCTCCCTACCTCCTTTTTTTGCAAGAGATTGATTCATATTCTAAAATATCTGGTTATAGATTGCATTTCACTAAAACTGAAATTTTACCATTAAATTCCTCATGCTATCAGTTTATGTTTTCAAATACCAATTTTATGTGGTGTCCTTCCAAGATTAAATACTTGGGTGTCTGGTTCTCCTACACTATTTCACACACTCTCTCTCACAATTTTAATGCTCCAAAACTTAAAATCCAAAACTTATTATCTACTTGGTCCCCTCTTCACTTATCCTGGTGGGGTAGATTGGGCACTATTAAAATGATGATTGTACCTTATGTCCTTTTTCTACTTTCTATAGTACCTGTCAAAATTCCTAATTATTACTTTATGCAAATTAATTCCCTTTGCAAAACATTTTCTGGAATAATAAAAATGCTCGTATTGCTTTCACTAAATTAATTAGACCTAAAAATGAAGGTGGTGTACACTTCCCTAATTTAAAGTTATATCATACTGCTTTTTTAATTCGGCAAATTTATGCTCTGTCCAGAAATTATCAATACTGCTGTATACCGAGCTGGATCACCTTTGAACGTTCTTTATTACATGAATTTTCCATTCATGATGTTATTTGTATGACCAACTGTACCTTTATTTCTAAAAAAGCCTCTTTTAAAATATTGCCCTCCTTTAATGCATTCGCTGTTTACCCATGGCTCTGATTTTTATCAAGCTTTTCTTGCCTCCTCTATTTGGTATAATAAATTCATTAAGCTACATCATAAGTCATTCTATTTTAAACACTGGAAACAAAAGGGTATCCTATATGTTCATCAATTAATTTCCCAAAATTCTGTTCTCCCTTTTGCTTCATTACAAGAGCGCTATAGTTTACCCACTTCTTGCTTAACCCAATATTCTAAACTTTCTCTTGTACTTCAATCTTTTTTACTGACCAATAACTTTCCTCCTGACCCTACTTCGTTTATTACCCTGACACCGCTGCATAATAATGCTTGTAATTCCAATCCTAAAGCATCTCTCATTTATAAGCTTTTATCCGCTCCTACTCCCAGTAGACTTAAATCCGCTATTGAATTGACGTGGGAGCAAGATCTTCCTGTGTTGCTCTCTGTTTAACAATGGGATAAGTTATGGCATAACATTTTCACTACCTCCAAAGCTGCCAATATTACTCAATCTTTATTTTTTCTATATAATAGAACTGTTTTTACACCTATTTCTATTCATAAAATTGACTCGTCGACTTCACCTTTATGTTGGTCCTGTCTTTCCTCCAATGGTACATTACTTCATTTAATATATTATTGCCCTAATGTATTTAATTTTTGGAAATCTATTTGGTCTAAATGTTTAACGATACTCCAATGTAATCTACCTCTATCAATTCAGAATGTTTTCTTGGAAATATGGCTGATTATATTTATGACAATTCTCCGAGACCAATATTATTTGATCTTTTTATTGCACTCGCTTATAAAGTTATACTTACCTGCTGGAAAGATAATTCTAAACTAGGGGGGATATTCTCAAGAACGGGTGATAATCATCGCCAACCTAGGTTAACGCAACTTTACATAACGCCGTCTATCGCGGGAAAATAACGCCGTGTTAACGCCGTATTCTCAACACGCCCGCAACAGGCGATAGTGTCCCGATAACGCGTCAAATGTCCGTGTTAAAATTACCAGTACGGCGATAAAAAAGCAAACCCTAACGCGAAAAAAGTGGCGATGGGCCCAACAGCGATAAAAACATCAGCGATAAGCAGCGCCAGGCTTGCTATTCCCACGTCAGGCAGCAAAAATCACCATAAAAGCTGCAAAAAAAAATAAAAAAATGCAAACAACTGAGAAGCACCATGAAGGAAGCTGGAGCAACTACAGAGGCCAACCAGAACCCCACAAACCCCCCGGAGGACCAGCCAGGGACCTCGGGGAAGGAGAAGGGCAAGGAGAAGAAGAAGAGGAACCAGCGATTCAGTCCGCAGGAAAACAAGATCCTGATTACGGAGGTGATAGAACACCACCAACAACTGTTCATCACCTCCACTGTGTCATTGGCAACTAAAAATTTAATATGGCAGTCCATCTTGGCCAAGGTGAATGCAGTCGGAGTGAAGAGAAGGGAAGTGGACGACTGCAAGAAGCGCTGGAATGATGTGAAGCGCAAAACCAAGCTGAAACTCGCCAACAACCGGAAAGCAGCAATGCATACTGCAGGTTTTCATCCTACTTAAGACCAGAAAAAGCAGGTCTTAAGTCCCTGCTGCTAACGCGCCTTATCGCCTGTTTTTGGACCACATCGCCGATCTGGCTGGTCGTAGAGAATATCGCGAAGTGTTGTTATCGTGGATTTTTGCACGGGAACGCCTACTCTGCATATGATTAGCGTTAGTTGTCGCTGTCAGCCTTGGCGATGTTTTTAGCGGCAGCTATCGCAGGTAAACTGGCGATGTCGGCTGTTTGCGCAGGCTTGTGAATAGGGCGATAAATCTGTCGCCACTTTCGTGGCGGTAAAGTGCCGCTAAATCGGCGATGAGTCCTTGAGAATATGCCCCTATGTTTGTTAGCATGGTGGAATCATATTTGTGATGAGCACAGAATATCTACTGTTTCTTCTTCATCATTATCTCAGAAAATTAAATCTGATTTACTCTGGTTACCTTTCACTGCTTTTTTGTCTTTGCACTCATCTCTATTCTAATTTCTATACCTCTCTCTTTTACCTTTTCTTTCTTTCTTTTCTTTCTTTACATCTTCTTTTTCTTTTTATTCCTCTCTTCTCTCTTTCTTCTCTCTGCTTTTTGTATAAAATATAACATCGATTATAGTTAGAAATGTATTTTACTCAACTCTTTACATTTCACTATTGATTACATTTTATAGGTTTGTATTTTAAGATTATTGTTTACCCATTAATCGCTAAGCTCTGTATTTTGGTACTCCGTTCTCCTTCCTTTTTTGACGACTGTAATCTTTACTTTCCTTTTTGATTGTAAATAAAAAATACTCAACTAAAAAAAAAAATGACGTGTTGCAACTTCTATGTGTGCTTCACAGAGCAGCACACAAAGAAGTTACAAATCACCATATAAGATTGTTTATGTGCAGGAAGGAACACCTTCCTGCACATAAACAATCATTCCCCCCCAATGCAAGCACCCTTGCACTGTGGTGCAAGGGTGCCTGCGTTGGCGCTAGGCAGCTGAAATTAGCACCAGTGCAGGGGGAAACGCATGGCTGCACTGTATTGTTGTAAATATGGTGCAGCCCTGCGTTTGAGAAGTGGTGGAGCGCGGCGCTAAGCCAAGAAGGCTAGTGCTGCGCTCCGTCACTTCTTTGTAAATATGCCCCTTTGTTGCCTTCTGTTAACTGTGAAGAACTTCAAGCCATAATACGGAAATGGGTCTGAAAACTGCATAAAGCAGTATTTTGAATTGTTCGGTCAGTCCAAATGGCACCACTAGCCCAACCCGAAAAACAGAGTAGAGAACAACTTGGGTACATTTTTAGGTCTGCACTTTGAGACAGCTTAGACTATTGTTTTATCAAAAATTACACATAATGTACATACATAGAGTCTTTTGGTCAGAGGGCTTCAACCGTTGGTTTGCTAAATTGTCATTCACATTTTGCTACTGCTTACCATACCATTCAGCATGGGACAATGGGTCAGCACTCTTTACCTACTTTCTCCACTCACTTTATGAGATTGCATAAAGCTTGTACATATTGTTCGCAACTATCTAAATATAGTTCCTTATTCTTGAGTGAGAAAGTTGATTAAATGTCAGATTTTTTATTAACTGTACTTTTTATACGAACTTAAATATTGTCTATTTATTTGACCTGCACCACAGGCGTCCAGTTACAGGGTCATTTATTTCCTGTCTCCTATTAAAAGTTGCTGTTATTAAGTGTTTAATTGACACTGTAGCAGTGTAGTTGACTTCGATTGAGCACCTGGTTCCATTGAGGTTTATTTTAATCTCTTCACAAATAATAATGACGAAATACAAGTCACAACTAAAAACTTTACTATCAAAATGGCCACAGTAATATGAAGTATTTTTAAATGTAAAATTGTATTATAAGCATATGTCTGTCACGTTTATCTGTCTGAATGTTTTTCTCTTTTTCTCTTTTTTGTGACATATGCTTGCAAGAAAAATCGAAAACAGATTCTCCCAATGCACCTCCATGCCAAGGCTACACCCATTGGCTTTGCCAATTCTTATTAATATTTTAACACTTTGCTTGAAATTAGGTGATGGGAATGCATTCATAAACGCATAAGGCATAGTCTCAAAACATCTGCCCCTTCAGAATAAATCTACCAAGTTATTTGTTTTGAAAGTCTAAGCAGTCTGAAGTGTAGTTGATTTTGCCATTTGCACAATTGCCAGAAAAAGGAATAAAAACACACATCACTAAAGCTAATTTTGAAAATGACTAATGCGATTTAGTAGGAATAACGTGACAGTTGTCTGCATAAATTGCCAACTTGAATTGCGCTGAAGGTATTGGGGCTCAACATAAGTAATTAAGATATGTTGCTCAGGGCTTGGCTCAAATGTGAAAGAACAATAATGGAGTCATCGAAATCCATGTTTTTGACACGATCATGCCAAAACAAAAGAACAACTTGTATTATTTGAAAGCCTAGATGACGCATCATAAGACCTCATTAAGACCTCATGAGTAGGACACATCTGGGTATAAATTATGGGAACTCTATTTGCTGCTTGAATCATGTTATAATTTTCCTGCTTTTAGAAACACAACTTTCTGTATTACATATACGTTTTTCAGGTTGTCTGCTAGTGTCCGAGTACAAAAACATTGAAGGGGAGTATGTATCTTCAAGTATGTAAATGTGAAGTAAAGTGTAGTAGAGGTATACTAACACATGTATACTTACAGTCAAGATACTTTAGTTACCGATATTCCGGCTATGATATTTTGGTAACAATCTTTTAAAGCTATGCACTCAGGTGGGATCAGCCTATATGGGGATCTGTGACGAGAGTTGGGATTCTCTTGCCATTGACTAATTAAATATGAATCTAATTATGTTTATGCCTCACGCACAACAGTGGTTTGTCCTAAATAGAAAGAAGAATGCCATGTTTAGCATTTGTCAGGAACCCCAAATGTCGAGGTTTAAATCAGGAAGAAGTTGGAGGTTATGGAGACTAGTAATATGGCAGCTAGGTTGATAGATTAGTGCTCTAGTACATCAACACCCTGGAGTTTCTGTCCATTTGACTCCTACTTCTGGTTAGTGTGGGTTCATGTTGTATATTTGTGCTTCATGCAACATGGCCACCTGTGGTCATTGGCCCTTTCTTTGTGTTCTCACTTCCCCAGCCTTCCAGAATACCTGTGAGTATTCTAGCTTGTACTTGAGTGTTCCACTCTTGTCAGTTGATGGTCTGGTCAGCTGGCGAGGTGTCCGCTCAGCTGTGCTCTTAAATAAAACTACTCTTGTAACTTAACGGAAGTGTCCTGTTCCTGCATAACCTTATTTACAACAGTTCACCTACACAAGGAGGCAAACAGTTCATTTACTCACTCCCTAGCAACATTGTGCTTTGCTGTGCTTTTTTGCTACTTTTCTAATTTGTCACCTGGCCTTCCCTTCCAACATGCTTGTTTCGTTTCTACTTACTTGGTTCCTTTCTCCCTGCTTAGTCTGGCTTGTTTTTGTTGCTGTGTGCCATCTCCTGTTCCTCACTCTCCAGGTACTGGTGCTCGTAACAGTGGCTTTCGCCTGGTTGTTGAGAATGTCTCTTGGTCTTCAACAATCATCACAGCCTCATTGGCCGACGGTCTGGTAAGAGAATAACTAACGGGGACACTGTATTCATATCGGTATTCCTTCAAATCACGGGGATTCATATTTACTTGTCGCCTAGGTTTTCAGTTTCCGGCTACTTCCGTTATGGGTTTACATCTAGAACACCATCAACCACAAGGGCGGTTTTGAGTGTTCATCCATCACTTGTCTCTGAAATACCGTTACAGAGAGTTCTCCATTTGGCATCACTTGAACAGATGCTGGAACAGCTGTTTCTCTCTCCCCTCCACATTATCCCCACACTGTCCTCAGTGTTTGAATTGGGGTTCATGTCCGATTCAAAGACCCTTGGTCCTCAACAGTGGAGGCAATGCCCGTTAAGAGTGGATTTAAGAAAACAAGTTTTCCATTGTATTGTATTTTTTGTTTCACATATTTGTATTTAAACAATTTTTATTGCCATCCTTCATATAAAGATACAATACAGAAACCTGTTGGAATTATGTCAGAATGTAATTTCTTCACTTTATATGTTTGTTAATAAAATTATTGAAGCTAAATAAAATCATGCTTGTGTTACACATAATCACTACACGTGAAGTTATTCAATTCACACAGCAGGTCACATTTTCCATGCCTTATCCTGTCTCTATCCCTCTTTTGAAATCTTCTTGGAGTTCTAGACTCTCTAGCATTGGGTCCCATACCTAACTCAATATTAACTCTTGATCACGTGACCTGTAGATCGTTATCTTTTATCTGGCATTTTATGGGTCTTCTTTCAACCATTCTTCATAGAAGGAGCTATTAACCATTTCCCATTCTGTCAGCCTCAAACCCGCACCTTTCTGTTTCGATTTTGTAGCCATTCAGAACATTCAAGGCACACCCTTTGCCCATGCTTTACCTAGGTGGTAACCCCAGCTAACAGAACTCAAAGTACATGCAACATGAAATATTACACAATAGTCATCACCATGTCATGGGGCATGCACACCTTAATTTGTGAACCTGGAGGAGACATCCCAGCTCATTCTTAGCACAGCAAACAGAGCCCTATGGCCATTTTACAGAAAGTGCCCCTGGGGCATAACGGGTGTGTGCGCCCGCTTTGTGCGTCCCTAGGGCAACTTTGGTATCGTAGAAGAAGCCACAGATGCTTGTGTAGCCCCTTCTGTAATACTGATAGCGTTATCTCCAGAGGGCAGTCCCTTATTTGCATGATGGAATCGCTTTGCCTCTGCGTCTGTGCCGTATTGTGAATGTGGGTTCAAAGAAGCTGCGAGGAGGTGCACTGAAAGTGCACTACAAAACGGTTGTACACTGTATGTGAACCCCATGGTGGCAGCCTTCTGGAGAGGGGAAAGGGGGCCCCATGGACCTTCCAGACATCCTTCTGCAGGCGGGTGCAGTCACTTACTGCACCCACCTGCAAAGGGATCTCTTATCCCTTCTCAAAGTACAGGTGGGTGGCCGCCAGCACTGTGAAACACGGAGTGGCTTTGAAGCAGCTGCTCCATGTTTCACTTGAATGAGCTGCCCTCAGGGAAGCTCAAGTTCGCAGCTGCCCTGGGCAGTGTATTCTTTGTAATAGTGTGCACTTTCCCTGTTTACTCATGGTACATATTTGAAGGTGCACTGTGGTGCAAACAGGAAAAGTGCGCCCCATGTGTAATAGGGCCCCTAGAAATCAGAAAGTGCTTACACCAAGTACTATGAGTGTACTTGCATCATGTATACTTTCTACATTCTGGGTACAAAATCCAAGTTCATGTTAACAAGAGTTCGTTTTGGAGCTGGTAGTTGCCGTTTGGGGCCACCAGCACTCATTTTTGGGGACAGGCACTTATTTTTCTTCATCAGGGTTTGACCGTGAGCAAGAGAGACAGAAAGACAAACGACAAAGAAGGAGGAAGAGAAAGACGGGAAAATAGGCAGAAAGGGAGAAATGAAGGACCAGCAAGAGTGAGATAAAGGGGCAGTGAGTGCCTGAAACTGAATTAAAGAGGTCTGAGGTGAATTCAACACTACACAGCTTTGCTATTCGGCAACTGATTTCTAATAGCACTGCCAGAGCAGAGCTTTGGGCCCACACACTCATGCTGTTACAAATTAAGCACTGGGTAGCAACCAAGTACTTGCATATGTATATGATGGCTTCATTTAGGAGATCATAAACAATATGACTGATACAATATCATGTTATACAACAGTGTTCCAAAGAGGTAATTATTTAGTACAACAAATAAGAAGCTCCATATGAATCAGAGATGTAAACATAATAACCCTCATTAATTACTTTCAGGATAGATAAAAAAGACCAGTTGTTAAGAACTAAATGACTTTAAATCTGATGTGAAACCAACCCTCCCTTTTTACCATTGTGAATGCCATTAAGGTGCTGCTAAACGCTGTGGGTAGCCAAGAGAGAATGGGGAGATAAGCAAGAGAGAGAAAGAAGCACAACTGCATTGGTTTCCCTTTTGATGATGGCATGTGGAGGCCACTCTCCGAAATGGTGTTCTCATGGTATGGGGTGGAGGCTTGTTCATCATCTTCCCTTGTTCAGAATGGTGTTTGAAGGGTGAGTACATATTGGAATGAATCAATCAACTTAAAACCCAGGCTAACATGAACATTAATGCTAAACCATATAGTGGACTGAAGTTAGCAAAATAGTTTGCATGAGTGTGAGTGCTAGTGCTTAATTTGTGCCGGTGGTTTCCGGTGCTTAGCACCAGCACTTATTTGTCAGGGCTGGGTCTACAAGCAATATTGGCTGCTGCCTGCTCGCTAAGTTCATCCGGGTCTCCCCGATGAAGAGCTGATATCACACATGACTGTGTGCATAAAAAACTTTTAGATTAGGATTAATGGAGGGTTAAATTCTTGTCCTCACAGGGGAACAGGGTGAAGCCGCTGCTGGATGGACACCTGGGGCCGTATTACAGATGGTGCCACAGGGGCACAACGGGCGTTTGAGCCCGCTTTGCATGCCCCCTGGGCACTTTGATATTACAGAAGGGGACGCAGGCGCTTGTGAGCTCCCTTCTATAATACTGATAGCGCTGGCGCACATAAAGCACCAGCGCTATCAACAGAGGGTGTTCCCTCATTTGCATAGGGGCGTGCCCTATGCAAATGAGGGAATTCCTTTGACTCTGTGCCCGCGCCATATTTCAGACGCGGGCGCAGAGTCAAAGAAGCACTCAGGAGGCGCACTGACAGTGCACCATTTAAAAGGTGGCGCACTGTCAGTGCGCCTCCTGACAGCAGCCCTCTGCAGGGGGTAAAAGGGGTCCCATGGACCCCGCCAGAAATCCCCTTGCAGGCAGGTGCAGTCACTGAGTGCACCCGCCTGCAAGGGGATCTCTAATCCCCTTTGAAAGTGCAGGCGGGTGTCGCCTGCACTGTGAAAACAACTAGCGGCTGCTCCGTGTTTTCACCTGAATGCGCTGCCCCTAGGGCAGCGCAAGTACGCAGCTGCCCTGGGGGCAGCGCATACACCACATGGGGGGCATTATCACTGTTTGCGCCCGGCGCACCTTTTGAAAGGTGCGCCGGGCGCAAACAGTGATAATGTGTAATACGGCCCCAGATCCTTGAGCTTACACATGGTGGAGAGGAAAAGACTTTGAAGCATACGAGAGGACCTGGGGAGGGAAGGAACTATTATACAATGGTAACAAACAGCGGTGCTTGGCCAGTCCGTGGTATCCCCAATGTCTGCCCCTAGGCCTAAGTGCTCAAGCCATGGCCATGCGGTGGTTAACATGATAGCTGTGCCAAGTTCAGGTAAGTCTGTGAGCAGCACACTGCTTGAGACAGAGTGCTTACGCATCCAAGAACTTATCATCAGCAAAAACAGAAGAATGAGGAACAAAAAACAACAGAAAGAACTGGAAGTGGGAACAATGGGACAGCAAGGTCCTTCCCCATCTGTTGTGGGGAAAGTGATCCAGACACATCACAAACTGTCATGAGGGGTCTAGTGGTCCTCGAAAAAGGGAACAGGAGGGCTGGGGAAGTGAGAAAATGACTAGAACACATTTAACAATTTAAGCTATTTGTACAGTCACATCATTGTGCGGTAGGTAGGATTCAGCTGGCAGCAAAGTGAATGCCCCACTATGCATCTCCAGCCGAGACCCCATCGCTGAGCACTTCGCCAAGCCCCTGCTAGGACTTAAAATGTGTAGCCTGTGATTCTGGTGACTCGTCTCACTAGTTCATTCGGTTCAATCTGCAAGTATGGGGCAGCCCGGCGCCTGCTGCTGAGGGCATGACTCTCAGATGGTGTTCAACCGTGCGCATACACCTCCTGGAGTATGGTGTTCTTGATATGGACAGTGGCATTAGATCTGGCTTTCAGCAGTGCCAGTTGAGGATGTGGGTGGAGCCAATAGGGTAAGTAGGGGGAGCCAGTAAAGGAAGTGGGTAGAGCCCGGGAAGTGGGTGTGGCCTTCTGTAAAAATTTTAGCACCTGCACTTAATATTTTACAAATTAAGCACTGCTCTTACCAATAATTCAATCACTGTGTCTGTGATGGTCACTGTGGAAGACCAAGCAAAATTCCCAACAATCAGGCGAAAAGTAAAGATGCAGGGGCCAGTACCTGTAGCAGGAGAAAGCATGAATATGACACAGGAAACAACCTGCCTAATTAAGCAGGAGAACCATAACATGGACCGAGAAAGGGGAAGAGAACAAGTCAGCCTAGTGACAAACGATAGTAGTAGCAATACACCTTAACAGAGCGCAGAGTTACCAGGGGTGTTTGGACAAAATATTGAGTTAAAAATATTGGGAGACATATTGAAAATTAAATATTGTGACACCAAAATATCATGATGCACAAATACCGATGACAAGAATATGTTTTTTTGTGGAAAGTAATATAATTTTAAAGAATATTGATGTTTTTAATATCTTTTTCACAAATGTAGTTTTAGAATTTTTTATTTCATTTTTAATAGTAATTTATAGTGTTGTAGTGGGTTGTTAGGGTTGCAGGGTTATAGGGTGGGGAGTTAATTCTTATTCAAGATTTATTTAATTGTATGATTGATATTTATGGGCGGATTGCGATGCTGCCCGGAAAAGGCTCCGACCGTCGGTTCAAGCCTTTCCGGGCCGCATCGCGGTTTAATTTCTGACCGTCGCATTACAATGCTGGCGGTTGAAATTAAACCGGCTGGTCATTCTGGCTGGCTTTTGACAGGCTCAAGGAGCCCGTCTGCCAGTCGGAGGCTGGCCCGTAATCCCAAAGGGTGGCCTTTCAGACCTTGGGATTACGATACTCGGTCTCAGGCAGGCTTTCCATGTCGGGCTTTCCGACATGGAAAGCCTGTCGGAGAGTGAGTATGGGGGCCTTGAGGTGCCTGCCACGGGGTGCAGGTATTAACACCACCTCCAATTTCCCTATGGGAGCATGTACTATGCCCGGTTTACGGCCGTAATACATGCTCCGATAGGGAAATGTCGGAACACTGTTCGGTCGCATCCTAATCAGAAGGTCGGGTCCGCCTACCGGAGGTAAGTCGGTCCGATACTGTGACATCGTAATAGGCTCCTATATGTGTAAATGATATAATACTGATTTATTTTCATTATATGTTATTTGCAGGCTGTTAGGTTTGTAGGGGTACAGGGTTGGAAGTTAAGTAATAATTCATTACCAATTTATTATTAACTGTTAATGAATTAAATGATTGATTTTAAATTATGACATTTATTGAATACTTATTTATTTTACTTATATTTTAGTTGCAGGCTGCTAGGTTTGTAAGGATGTAGGGTGGACAGCTAATAAAGCAATAATGAATTAACAATGTACTATTAATTGCTAATTCATTGTTTCATTGATTTTTAATTATCTGAAATATGGAATACTGATTTATTTTACTAATATTTCAGTTGTGGGATGCTAGATTTGTAGAATTATGGAGTGGGAAGTTAATTGAGTAATAATGAAGTGACTATTAATTATTATTTGTAAGTTAATTATTTGATTGAATTTTGAATATGAAAATTGTGGAACACCTATTTTTTTTCATATTATTTTAGTTGTTGGATGCTAGGTTTGTAGGGCTCTAGGGTGGGAAGTTAATTAGTTAATAATTAATGAACAGCTCATTATTAATTGTTCATTAATTATTGAATTGATTTTAAATATTTAAGTTATGAATACATATATTTTTAGTCATCTTTTAGGAGTGGACTGCTAGGTTTGTAGTGGTTCAGGGAGAGAAGTTAATGAATTAATAATTGAATAACAATTGTTCATTAATTTATGATTCTTTTTTATTGAATATTAATTATGTAAATTGATTAATTGTTTTTTATTTTTTAAATATATACACATATGTGTATGTGTATGTTAATTAATATTGTTTATATTAAGGGGCTAAGTACGATGGCGGTTGGACAAGTGTCCAACTGCCATCGCAGCGGGATGGAGACCGCCTGAAATGTAGCCGGCAGTGCCACCCGCCAAATTATGATACGACCGCTGTGTAGGCAGTTAGAATCATGCCTTTTTCTATTGCAGCTTATGCTGCAGCCCGGAAAAAGGCCATAGTACAAGCCCCAGTAGAAAACAGGAATGTTTTAAACATCCATGCACCGTGTGCCCGGTACACGGTGCATGGATGTTTGGGGGGTGCCCCATGTGCCCCCCGGGCCTCATAGCGGAGGCCCATGGGTGATGGGAGCCCTGCTGGGGGCTCCTAAAGTCACTTTCCAACAGCCTTTTCATGGTGGTCGGACCGCCATGAAAAGGCTGTTGGAAACTGACATCCTAATCCCTATAGCGGTGCCTCTGCAGGCACCTCCTCCATTGTAGGGAATTAGGATCCGAACACTGCCGAGATGGGCTCCTTGAGCCTTTCGGAGGCAGCGGTCTATTCCCCCGCCTGATGTGCTCCAATCGCCGGTATCCTATTCTGGCGGTTGGACCGCTGACCCAAATATTTAGCGGACCGCCATCGCCCGCCTGTCGGTAGCGTTCTGCCCAACATCATAATTAGGCCATAATAGTTTAATATATTTTCTACATTCATGGGGCTACTCATATATGTAAAGTTTTTAAATGAAGTACCTTCCCTACTCTTGCTTAAACTGCAGTAGGTATAGTAAAACTAACCTCTTTGCAGTTCAGCACTTTCCCTACTGTTGCGCTGTTTGGAGTGGGAATAGTCAATTGTACCCTTCTGAAGTCCAACACGTTCCCTACTGTTATGCTGTTTGGAGTAGGAATAGTAAAGTTTACCCTTACGAGATCTGATGCTTTCCCTACTCTTGTGCTCTTTGGAGTGGGAATAACAAATGTAATCCCTGCAAAGTCCAACACTATCCATACTGTTGTTGAGACTGGAGTGGCAATAGTAAATTTCACCCCTCCGAGGTCCAATGCTTTCCCTATTATTTCTTAGACTGGCGGTGGGATAGCAAATATAACCCCACTGTCCAACGCTTTCTCTACTGTTGCACTGGTGGGAGTGAGAATAGATAATCTAACTCCTCGAAGTTGAACACGTTCCCTATTTTTGCTGTGACTAGAGTAGGTATAGTAAATCTAACCCCTCTGAAGTCCAACACATTCCCTGCTGTTGCATAAACTAGAGTGGGGAGAGTATATTTAATATTCTTGAATTACAATAGTTTTCATAATATTGGTTAAAAAGATTTTATAGCATTAATTATTATATTTTTTAATATTTTATATTATTTGTTTTTATTTTTAAATGTATTTTAACATTTATATTATTTTACAGTAAATATATTTTTACTATTTTTCCATTTTATAATATTTTATTTATTGTCTACATTAAATATTAATCTTTTTCTTATTCAATTTTTTATATTTTTATGATTTTCTGTCATTTGAGATGTCATCAGTGATGTCATCAGTGATGTCACGGTCCATGTCAAGAGTATTGCGATATGTGAGGTGATAAGCAGTGCATTGCGGGGGCATAAGTTATTGTATAACTGCTGAATTTCACTGGTTTTGTATAAGTGAAATGTGAGCCTAACTATAACATCCCTGTAACCTTTGTTTTTTTCAGTGAATTTCTAAGGGTTTATACATTTTAACCTGTAATCTTTGAAAATAAGTATCTGTGAGTGCAAGAGTGTCTCAGTGGATGTGTGACTGAGTGTGTGAGTGTCTCAATGGGTGTGTGAGTGGGTCTGGGTGTACCTGCATAAGTGTCTCACTGGGTGTGTGAGTGGGTGTGTGAGTGGGTCTGTGAGTGAGTGCATGAGTGTCTGAGTGGGTGCATCAGTGTCTGAGTGTGTCTGCATGCATGAGTCTCTCAGTGGGTCTGTGAGTGGATGCGTGAGTGTCTAAGTGGGTCTGTGAGTGAGTGCATGAGCATCTGAGTGGGTCTGTGAATAGGTGTGTGAGTCTGAGTGAGTCTGTGAGTGGGTGCCTGAGTCTCTGAGTGTGTCTGTGATTGGATGCGTGTGTCTCTAACTGGGTCTGTAAGTGAGTGTGTCACTGTCTGAGTGGGCTTGTGAGTGGGTGTGTGAGTCTCTGAGTGGGTCTGTGAGTGGGTGCATGAGCCTCTGAGTTGGACTGTGAGTGGGTGTGGGAGTCTCTGAGTGGGCCTGTGAGTCAGTGCATGAATCTCTGAGTAGGCCTGTGAAGGGGTGAGAGAGAGTATGGGTCTATGAGTGGCTGTGCATATCTCAGTTTGTCTGTAAGTGGGTGCATGAGTGTCTGAATGGGGCTGTGAGTGGCTGTGAGAGTGTATGAGTTGTTCTGTGAGTGGGTGCATGAGTGCCTGAGAAGGTTCTGCTCTTTCTTTGCTTGTTTATTACCTTTATTTTTCCTCTGTCTGCTTGTTTTTGACCTCTATTTTCCCCGTCTGCTAGTTTCTGCCTCTATTTTGTCTCTTTCTGCTCATTTCAGACCTTTATTTTGCCTCTTTCTGTTTGTTTCTGACCTTTATTTTACCTCTTTCTGCTTGTTTCTTATCTATGTTTTACATCTTTCTGTTCATTTCTGATCTCTATTTTGCCTCTTTCTGCTCGTTTCTGACCTTTATGTTGCTTCTTTCTGCTCATTTCGGATCTTTATTTTGCCTCTTTCTTCTCGTTTCTGACCTCTAATTTGCATGTTTCTGCTCGTTGCTGACCTCTATTTTGCCTCTTTCTGCTCATTCCTGATCTCTACTTTGCCTTTTCTGCTGGTTTCTTACCCTTATTTTGGCTCTTGCTTCTGGTTTCTGACCTTTATTTTGCCCCTTTCTGCTCGTTGCTGATCTCTATTTTGCCACTTGCTGCCGATTTCTGACCACTATTTTGCCTCATTCTGCTCATTTCTCACATTTATTTATCCTCTTTCTGTCTATTTCTCACCTTTATTTTGTCTCTTTCTGCTCGTTTCTGACCTTTATTCTGCCTTTTTCTTCTTGTTTCTGACCTTTACTACACCCCTTTCTGCTACCTTCTGACCTTTATTCTGCCTCTTTCTGCTCATTTGCACATTTATGGCCCTGGGGCCCAAACCTTTGAATTATTAATTTTTAATGGGGGAGGGGGTGTGCTTTCCCTTCCCTGTGCCGATTTCGTCCCTGGGTCCCCCATCCCTCAGGGCCCAGCCTTTTATTTATTTTTTTTATTATGGGAGGTGGCTGCACGGCCCCCCTCCCCGGGCCGATTTCAGCCCTGGGCACCCCCCCCTTTTCTGGATGAACAGCTACCTTTCTGCAAAACTTGGTGTAATTACGTTCAGTGGTTCGAGCTGTAGTCGTGTCTAAAATCTCCATGGGAATTAACATGGGGAAAACGTGTTTTGGGACCCCCCATTTTTCTCGGCCCCCGCTTGACGGATCACCATGAAACTCTCAAGGCAGCAGCTGAAGAGAGTGTTATATTAGTTTTGAAAATTTTGCAAGTATTTGTCAAATGATGCCAAAGTTATTGGCAAAACAAAAAATGTTCTTCCTATGGAAACTAGGTCCTAACTATAACTACGTACTGGCGCCCACCAGTAGGTAATATATTTATATTAATACATTTAGAATATTTTAAAAAGAATATAATGTAAAAATTGTTTTATTAAATATGTTACACCATACCCTGTAAAAATTTCCCCAAGCCTAATCTGTGCAAAAATGGAAGGAAAGATGGGAAAAAAACGAATGACCTCAGTGGGCAGGGAAACGGTAAAGAGGAAAATCTTCCTTTGTGCAACAGGCCCATAATCCCCTGAAGTCCATCCTTACCTTCCTATCAGCCAGTCACCTCCTGTCATATTTATCATCAACATCGCCTGCCTGAAAGACCCAGAGTAAGGCTTTGGAGGCCTCATCTCCTCTGACAGATCTGTGCTGTCAATAGCAATCCCTGGCAACTCCTGACAACCAAAAACCAGAGATATTAGGACTACAGGAATACCGCTTAACCAACCCAATCTTAATGCATCTATACATAATCATCCATTTTCAACAAACTTAAATCCTCCTCAGTATTTTACCTGACAACTTGTCATCTCACCACTTTTAAGTGACTGTCCCTTTGTTTACCCAATATCCTTGCTCTCTAAATCCTCTCCTGTTCCCCTACTGTCCTTATCTGCACCCCACAGTTCAACTACATTCCCAATGTCACCCACGAGATGTCTAGTCTAACTAATGGCAAAGCCAACTCTCCTGTGAACCCTTCAAGTTGTCCTCAAGCCAGACACAGCTCTACGAATACCATGTCTACTCTGTATGTAACCCCTTTGACTTTACCAATTCTACTTTTTAACCACATATTATATCTCACAGCAACAATTGAGTTACATCTAGATCTGTCAACCTACACTCAATCCACCTAGCATAAAAACTCTTAACAACCACAACACCCTTTTGCTCATCCCTCTCGTCTTTGCAGCACAATTTCTTTTTGTCTCATTCTTCCATAGCCTTCAGTGGGCTCTAACTCCTCACCTGGCCAGCAGAACACCAATGTTTGCCACTTTGTTAACCATTTTCAACTTTCAATTGGCAACCTATATGTCATGTTTCCACCATCTCCATTGGTTGTCCTCTCTGCCATCATGCTTTTCTACCCCCCGTTTGCCACCCAAAATCAGTGCATTACAGAATTTGAGGGAGTCCCCTGCAAAGTACACGGAGGGGCCCCCGACCCAGACAGGAGCACTCAGGCCAGGAGACCACCACCCATGCACAGTGCCAGAGTGGGCTTCCTGGAGCTCAGAGCCCCCCCCCACACCGTGGGGGCTGCGGGGGCTAATGTTATGCCACTGCCCATAATGTATCATTAATCTTTATTTCTATTGATTCTTCTGAATTCTTCTTCTCATTGCCACATTTTCTTTAAGTCAGCACTCCCACACTCATCCTAGGTACCCTGGCACAACCACAACACCTCTATCCAAAATCATAATATTTTTTCCTCCTGTTGCTAAATTCAGGCGGGCCTCACATAACAAATTTGTTGATTCATGTCTGTGTCCATTAATTGCTTCAGACTCTACCAGAAGCTGGACCCTCTTCCATCCACATTGCTGCTTTATTCCTATCGGGCTGTCAAAACCACACAGTTCTGTGTGAAACCACCCCCTGCACCTTGTAAACCCTCTACCCACACTTGGACTCCAATGCGTTCCAGCCCTGTCCCTCATTTCAATACTCATCACTCACCAGCACCAAGAGATCATCCCATCCTACTTCCTGTAGTACCTTCAGTGCTGTTGCCACCACCTTGGACCTGTCGCTCGTCTAGCTCACTTGCCTCTATTGCTAACTATACTAAAGAATTAATTGTCCCCTCAATGCACAGGGAAAATCCAATGAGGAAGTCTTAACCAGTGCACCAGCCCAAAATGGTATTAAACCGTCCATCATCAACCTACCATGGTACCACTCACCTGAAAGATCTCGCAGTGAGATCTCAAAGATTCATTTTTCATCGAGACCCCTTAAGCCACAATGAAACAATAGTCCCAAAAATATTAAAATGGTGGATTATTTGGGGCAGTGAGATGAACTTGCATATTCGAATTAAAAGAGGGGGATTTCAACTTGCATATTTGAATTAAAAATAAATATCCGAAATGGAGAGCCTTCTAAAGGAGCATTCTCATTAACAAGAAAATATAGTATTTTCAACAAATCAATCGTCAAAGGCAACATAGTAAATATTAGTAAATATTGAGAAAAAGGAATTGCAAGTCAACTTCTGTTTGATATTTAGAAATTATTTTTGTTTCACTCATTTCTGAATAAAGAAAGATGATAACATAGACCGTCATCTTTATGCAAGCTGGAACAGCAGATGGATCCATTGAATTTTTTTAAGTGGTTGGACTAGCGACAAGTTCCTTGCTGAGTCACAAAGACGTGCTCCATCTGGTGCGTGTAATTTCTGTTGCTAAAATATTCAGCACATCAAGATGAGAGCAAAACAGATGCCACGGTGTAGCCATACATTATACAGGGTGTACCTAGGTTTTCCTCCCTTTCTGGGAGCAGATGAAATACATCCTAAGTAGTGAAATGGTAGTTGATACACATTGTGAGCCTCACAAGAGTACACATTTGTCAGTGTGCTATTCAAATGACATAACATTGCTTAACTATTGGTCACATTTGCACACAATGGGCCAGGCAAAAATGACTAAGGGACTTATGACTAGTACGGCCGTCCTCAGGACCGCTGTACTCATGGTGGCGGTCTGACCAACTCCACACTGCGAGCCCGACCGCAAGGTTCTGAGTGTGGAAATTGGACTGCCACAAGACCGCCAACTCCACCGGGATCATAGATCCCGCTGGGCCGGCGGTCTGCAACCGGCCTAAATGTGCTAGCAATGCCGAGCATATTCCGAGTTGCCTTTTCACTGCCTTTTCACTGCCCTTTTCATGGCAAAAGGGTTGCAGAGAGGCAACTAAGTGGGCCCTAACAGGGCCCCTTGCTGTATGTGGGCCTGGGGGTGCATCCAGGGGTGGGGGGTGCCACACCGTGCAGGCACTGCCACTGCAGTGGTCTGCGGTGAAGACTCTTCTATAGGCCTGACACAGCTGCCGTTGTGAGACCGCCGTAGTGCCGCCCGCCTGACCTGGATTCAACTCTGAATCTGGCGGGTGGGCACACCACAGCCTTGGTGGTCCTCCTGCAGAGAGAGAGGTGGCTGTGCTGCAGGAGGACTGCCAAAAACATAATAAGGCCCTTAATCCAGTGTTCATTTGTGGCAATTTTAGGATGCAAAAGGGACAGAAAAGTATAACTTCTGTTATTTATCATTCTGAGATTCAGCTCGCCAGCCAAAAGTTAACATCTCTGTTGCTTTTCTATATTGTGTCATTTTGGGATACAGATCATCAGACAAAATGTTAAGATTTCTACTTGTTGTTAGTTTTGGAGTGCAAGTCATAGGGCAAAAAACATGTTTTCTATTGTTCATCTTTTGATGCTTTTAAGTACGCAAATCACAATGCAGAAATATGTGGTTTATGTTATGTGGATTAATTGATGACTTTTATAATTTCCCTTTCATAAATTATTATTAATCGTCACAACTGCACCTAACTTGGAACAGGAATATCTAGACATTTGTTTTCATGCAGGAGGTAACAGATAATATTTCTAGAAGATGCCCCTCTAGGTATCACTTAATTTGGCTTCCAGATACTTTTCTACCTATTGTTTGGGTGTAATCTAATCAGCAATTAGGTGAATATCCAAATGTCATTACAAGCCCATTCTTGGATAGATAGTGATGAGTGCATCATCAGCATATAATAGAGTTGAAATTCTGTGGCAACTAAGCCAGGAGGAAAGTGTGTTTGGAGCGGTCCAGGGGGGCTGGCTTAGTAATAAATTGTAAGTAAATCTCCCAGTTTTAGACTAAACAACATTGGAGCTCGAACACACCATTACCAGGCTCATTCTTAAAAACAGTTTCATAGAGTATCATTGCCAACTCTATTGAAAGTGTCTTTGAAGTACCACTGTCAGTTCTAATAAAAGTGTCGACTAAGTAGCACAATCACCCATTCGGTCTATGCATCGGAAACTCCCAGGCCGTTTGATTCGTAATCACCTGTGGCGTTCCGTTGAACTATCTGGTCCAATCTGTCCTGCTCCTCCAGAAGGAAGTCTTTTTATTTAACCAACACCATCAAATTCCTCAAGATCAATGTGACATAGATGTTCAAGGACAGTCTGCTATATAAAGACAAAACATGCACCAGCCCGGGGTCGTATCAAGGGCCCATCTTACATATTCATATTTCAATAATGCCTTTTAAAAGTCTAAGACCAGGCTCAAACTCAGGATGTGATTATGCCACAGGATTGGAAGGTTGATCACCAATGATATGCAATGGTCAACAGGGACTCCAAGGTGCCCTTCTGGTTTCGTGTGCTACAAGATTTCAACTACTCAAAAATCAGTGTAAAAGCCTAATTAGTCAAAGTACATCCTTTACTAAAAATATACAGGCTCCCCACAAAATGATATGATTAACCAAAATGCTCTCCAATAAACAGTTCAAGTACTTTTGTTAACTAGCTTAATGCCAATCTATTTGTAAATGTGAGGATTCCTTAATGATTAATTGAAAAAGGTATGTCTACCAGAATCATTAATAATTCCAACAATACCACTAAAGATTATCAATGTTCAAATTTTTTCTGATTCGTCATCTTTCATATGATTACTTCTGTAATGGATATATTAAGTACCAAAAGCCCCTTTTAATCCCTCAATTAGAACCAGTACAACATACTGGTGGTCCATCTAAATTTCTTCCCAGTCCTAATTTCCTACATCACTGCCCGGTAATACTTTTAGAAACTCATGCACAAAAGATGTTGCATTCACAAAGCCAGTGAAACTGATTTTGTGTGTATGATATCTAAATTTGCAGTGTACAAGGTACATTGTGATTCGTAAACAAGTGCAACTGACTTTGTGAAGGCAAAGTCTGATTTTTCAATGGACAAGTGATCATTGCAAGTGATAATTGGTATTATAAATCATAATGTAGCCATTGCACACCCTAGTGAGTCACAATTGAGTGGGGGCACCCAAGGGGCCTTACTCCCCTTGTAATTCATAAGGAAATGCACAAATGTTTGTGATTTGTTTTTGCAATTACAAAGCATGGCATGGCATGGTTAGACCCTGTCAAGGACAGGTGTTAACCATTCGCAAATAGGAAGCTGTGAAGATTTGTGCTTAAATTTCTTTATTAAGTTATATACTTCAACAAAATAATCACAACAATAATGTAAATATGCTTTGTAACCCCCTCAAACGTAGGAGAAGCG
Source organism: Calotriton arnoldi (assembly GCA_963921515.1). NCBI lineage: Eukaryota > Metazoa > Chordata > Amphibia > Caudata > Salamandridae > Calotriton > Calotriton arnoldi. The sequence continues at coordinate 141,918 of CAWUFW010018003.1, forward strand.
ATAAAAGCTGATCTGTTCAACAACCCCAACTTCCTCCCCCTCCCCCTCCCCCTCCCCCATGTCCCTCCCCTCTTCCCTCCCCTTCCCTTTGGCTGTTAAGCGACCGAGCTTGTTGTGTCGTATCCTAAGGGACGACTGTGCCTGGTCTGTGAGACGTAATAGTCGCAGATATTTGGGGCAGGTGAGTTCTTTAAATTCGGAGGAAAGTAGCGATAGGAAGGTTTTACAAAGAACAGGGAATGATGCACTCTGATTGATAAGTGAGAGGGAGATCCGCTCCATGCCCAGGATGTGCCACATCTGATGCCAGAGCGATTTGACGTCCTCTGCGCGATTTGAGAGGAAACATAAGAGCGTTCGGTAGGTCTAATAGAATATACGCTGGGAACCGGGGCAATTCTGTGTCGAAATGAGTATCTATATCCTTGAGTACCTGCTCCCAGTAGGGAGTTAAATGAGGGCAATCCCACAATATGTGTGTCAGGGTGCCTGGTGAGCCTGACAGGAGTAAGATACCAGTAAGTTGTTATTTTTGTGGCGGTCTCTATACTAGAACATTACATGCAGTGTGCCTGGCCCTGTAATATATGTCCTCCCATTCCCGCTGGGAAAGTGTACGCTCTAATTCTAATTCCCATCTTTTTTGGCTCGGTGTCTTGTGGAGTGTTGGGGCTTGTCTTATTAAACAATAGATCTGTGATATAAAGTGGGCATCATCAGATTTGGATAATAGCCATTCCACGAATGCGGTGAGATGACGCTGCGCTAGCGGGCGGACACTAGGGTGTATGACCCAGTGTCTTATTTGTTGATAGCGATACTGTTCTGTTTCAGGGATACCCTATTGGTTTCGGAGGTCTTCAAAATAGAGCCGGCCCTCTTCAATGAATGTCCAATCGATCTAGTCCCCTCTCTTGTCCTCCAAATGAAAGCCTTCGCATTCATCCCAGGGGAGAAGAAGGTGTTCTCCACAATGGGGGTCAATGGGGATGGGAAAGTGGTATGGTCACATTTCTCTGCTATTCTGTCCCATGCTTTTAAGGGGACACGTGACATGAGTGTGGGATAAAGGTCCTTTGGCCACACAGTTTTTGGCAGGAAAGGAATCTGCCCTAGCGACCTTTCAACAAGCGCCTTAATCTGGGCTGCCCAATAATAATCCAGGAGATTGGGGATCCCAAGACCACCCTTCCCTGGGGGCCTGTAGCTAAGATTACGCCGCATACATGGTCTCTTGCCCACCCAAACAAAGGATTCCAGTTCTTGTTGAAGCGAATGTATCGTGCCTAGGGGCAGTTCCAGTGGAAGGGCCTGAAAGAGGAATAATATCTTTGGCAATATGTACATTTTAATGGCCGCAATCCGGCCTAACCAAGAGAGTGTGTGCGGCCGCCACCGGCGCAGGTCCTCTCTAATGTGACGAAGTAAATTGGAATAATTTAACGTTATAGTGCTAGATAAGGACGCGGAGATCTGTATCCCTAGATAGGGAATCGCTACCGGGGCCCATTGTATGGGGTGTGCGATTCTCAGGGAGTCTAGGGTGAGTGGTTTCAGGGTAAGGCTGAGGGCTTGCGATTTATGAACGTTAATTTTGAATCCTGCTGCATGGGAAAATAGCTCTAGCTCAGTCAGAATAGCCGGGAGGGAGACCTGAGGGTTTTCCAAGGCCACTATTACATCATCAGAACATAGACTTAGCGTGTGTGTGTGTCCCCCAAAGTGTATTCCTGAGACGCTGGGCCATTAGCTCCATATATAAGGCGAATAGCAAGGGGGAGAGGGAGCAGCCCTTGCGTGTGTCTCTCTGTATAATAAACGGGGTAGATGTATGACCAATCACCCGGACTGTAGTAGGGGGATTGGTGTACCCGCTAAAGACCCAAGCTAAGAATCTCTTGGGGAGCCCAAAGTGTTGCAATGTCGCTTTTAAATAGGCCAATGGATCCTGTCGAACGCCTTTTCAGTGTCCATCGATAGAAGCATCCGTTCCATGTCAAATCGTTGGGCTTTATCTATTAAATGTAGTAATCGCTTGGTGTTGTCCGCGCATTGGTGGTTGGGGACAAATCCTGCTTGATCAAGGTCAATCAATCCAGGAAGGAGAGGTGACAATCGAGATGTCAGGATGCCCGTGAATAACTTAAAATCAACATTAAGGAGGGAGATAGGCCTATAAGAGGCACATTGACGCTTGTATTCCCAGCCTTAGGTATCACAATCACAGAGGCCTCCAGCATCATTTTAGGGAGGGCGGATGATGTCCCTATTGCGTTGTATACCCAAGTGTGGATGGGGGCCAATATGGTGCAAAAAGTTTTGTAGAACGAGGCGGAGAAACCATCTGGTCCAGGGGATTTAAGTGGTTTCTGCTTAGAGATAGCTGAAATTACCTCCTCGATTCTGATAGGATATTCGATGTCTTCTACTTGGTCTGGTGTGATCAAGGATGTGGGGACTCCCTGAAGGTACTGAGCTTGGGCCTGCAGGGAAAGGTCCTGTGCTGTGTAGAGCTCTGCGTAATATTGTTGGAATGTTTCGTCTATTTGCTGGTCAGTAGCCACCTCATCTCCTGTGGAGCCTATTGCGGAAGCAACACTGGATGCTTGTCTCTGTGTTCTTAGTCTGTGAGCTAATAACCTTCCCGCTCTGTCCCCGCCTGTGTAAAAAGTGTGACGGAGTCTGAGCACAGCATTTTCTGCCCTATCCATGTCTAGCGCTGCTAGTTGGGAGCGCACGGCTTTGAGTTGTCTCCACACTCTAGGCGCCCCAGTTCTCTGGTGTATGCGTTCTAGTTCCTGTGCCTGTTGTGCCAGGAGCTCCCTTTTTTCCCTGCGTATCTTATTATCTGAGGCTGCTATTGCTATGAATTCAACCCTAACTAATGCCTTTGGCACATCCCAAAGAACATCTATAGGGGTTTCAGGGGTATAATTTATAGCCAAATAATCTTGCAGCATGTTGGAGATCTGCTGGATCACCTCTGGGTGGTGCAGCATCGTATCACGGAGACGCCAGGTCCAGGAGGAGGTCTGGACCTGTGGCAGGGAAAGGGCCAGGGTGACCGCTGAGTGGTCTGAGAGTGTGCGTGGCAATATCTCTATTTGTTCGACCTAGGGTTTTAAACTCAACGTGCCTAAAAAATAGTCAATCCTGGCATAGGTTTTGTAGGAGTGTGAATAGAAGGTGTATTCCCTAGATGTGGGGTGTTTCTCTCGCCACACATCGAACAGACCTGCGTCGGTAAGCATCTGTTTCCCATCTTCTGAGAGAGCACCCAATTGTCCTTGTCTTTGGGCTGATCTATCTATGGCGTTATCAAAGACTATGTTCAGGTCTCCACCCAATAAAATTGTCCTGTCTGGGGAGGCGCTGATGTTGTGCACTACCTGTGAGAGATATCCCTCTTGACCTTCGTTGGGGGCGTAAACTGACCCTATTGTAAGTGTTTGCGAGCCTACCTGAAAGGAATATGCCAGCAGCCTTCCCTTCAGTTCCACCAGTTTGGGCCCTGCTTACCCGGGAAAGTGTTGGATATGAGGAGAGCTACTCCTGCTTTCTTTATAGATAGAGAGGAAAAGAGCTGTTGTGGAAACGCCTGAGATCGGAGTCTGTGTGTGTCACGAATTAAGAGATGGGTCTCTTGGAGTAGGCAGACATGAGCTCCAGAGTGTTCTAGGTATGACAGAATGGCAGGGTGTTTGATGGGGCTATTCAAGCCTTTAACATTCAAGGTCAGGATCTTAAGGGTCTGGGTCATTGTGATTGTCATGCGAGAAAGCTAGTGTTTCACGCTGTGTAACATAGGGATAGTGGCTAGTGGACCATATCTCTATGACGGTCTGGCTTAGCCGTTGCCAGGGCTCCCTACAGATTTGGAAGGTCGCGCTGGATTGTCGGAGGAGGAGACATGAACTAAATAATAACCCCAACTGAATACAACAAACAAACAACATAACACAAAATATATTGTAAATGTCCTGGGAGTGTAGTCCAATGGGAAGGGGGTGGAAGAGTTCCGGGTCTTCGGACTGCCCCATTCCCTCCAGGCACCGGCCAGTCGGTAAAGACATGAGATGCCAACTTGCCAACATGTTCAAGGGGAGATTGTAGGCCCTAGCACTGTCACGGGAATGCTCACGCCGGGCCGATGGGGTCCTCCCCCAGGGATGCCAGGACAGCTTGCCTCTCTTTAGCTATGGTCTCTGCGTCTGGGCGCAAGCGCGATGAGCCAGCGTTGATCGTGTTCCAGCTCCCCGTTTCCCGCCCTCTGCCCGAACCGGCAGTTGAAGGTGGGCTTACCTCGGGGTCTTCCTGAATGTTCAGCAGTTGAAGAGACTCCTTAACTGAGCGAATTTGCTGAATTTTACCATTGAGGTGGAAAATGAGGCCGAATGGGTACCCCCAAGAATATGGAATTTTGCTGTCTCGGAGGTACGTCGTGATGGGCCTGAAGGCTCTCCTCTTCTGTAGCGTTGATGCTGCCAGGTCCTGAAACAAAAGAGGCCGATGTCCCTGGAACTGAATAGATTTACTGTCTCTTGCCCTTAGAAGGATGCACTCTTTTAATTAAAAATCGTGCACACATGTGAGGATGTCTGGAGGAGGGGCCGGCTAGGGCCTCACCGGGCCCACCCGATGTGCGCCGTCCAGTTTGATCTCCATTTCATCCGGTGCTTCCAGAATCGATCGGAAGAGGCTCTCCACAAATGAGGCAATGTTCTGACCTTCTGCCCCATGTGGAATGTTACGGATACGGATGTTGTTTCACCTCGCACGGCTCTCCAGGTCTTCCGCATGCGCCTGGAGATCAAGATGTTGGACCTTCAGGCGGATTACATCTTGCTGTAGAAGTTCGATTTCTTCATCCCTCCTCGAGGCCTGGGTCTCCAGTGTATCCACTCTATCCCCCAGAGAGTCGACGTCTTTCCTCACCTCTCTTATCTCTTGCGCTATTTCGGTCTTCATTTGCTTTAAATCATCTCGTAGGGAAGCGAATAGAGTCTCGATGAATGTCCAGGTTAGCGGAGCCTCGCTATCCCCGGGTTCCGTTGATTCCGATAGCTCTGTGTTGTTCAGACCGGTAGTTTTGAGTAGCATGTCTTTGACTGATCTGCCCTTTTTCCCCTTATTAGCTGCCATGGTCAGAGAGCAGAGGCCCCATGTCCTTCAGCCACTGCAGCTATTCACCAGTGTATCTCTCCAGGTGCCACACTCGGCGAGCGTTCGTGTTCCCACAGCAGCAGGGTTTCCTCTGCGCTTTGAAATCAAGGACTCGGGGTGAGTGTTTGTTAACAGAGATAACTGGGCGTTCGAGGCTTATTTGGGGACTCAGGGATTCACTTGCTAAAGGTCCTCAGCCGGTCCCCTGGTGGTAGCATGTACGTTAGTGACTGTCTATTTGTTGGGAGTCACCCCACTCACAGCCGTGTTTCCCCTCTCTTACTGTCCCCAGTTTGCCTGTGGGGTGCGAACCAGTGGTAACGGGGGCGTCCGAGGCCAGTTCTGTTGCCAACTCCGAGGGGGGCCATAAGCTGGGTTTTCCCTTGGGATGTGGGCCTCTGCCTCACCCCGACTCCTTACAGCCTTGTGCTGGAGCTTGGTGAAGAAACTGGAGAGGCGGGCCTCCTTCGCACTCACCCTGGTTCCCTGCTCAATATCAACGTTCTAAATGGTCTGGCGGCTGCAGTTTGAAGCTGGCTGTGGCATATTAAAACTTCCTGGCTTGGATCCGCTTGGGGTCACCTCCAACGGAGCTGTGTGGGGGGGCTGTGTCCTCTTTGGCCTAACCCCCTCCGACTAAAGTGTTAGGTCCCTGGGGACCGGGTCTCGCTTCAGCCTCCCTTGAGTCCGGTGTCTCGTGCCTTCGGCTGGGGCCGTGCCCCTTCGCTTCCCGCAGGCCGGTCTTATCTGGTGCAGGGAGGCCTCCGAACTCCCTAGGCCTTGCCGCAGGTAGTGAAGCACCCTCAGCACCAATACAACCTGGCCCTTTCCCCCTCGCGCTGCTCTTGGGGCGCTGAGAGTGTCCGTCTCTCAGGGCCCGGTCTGCTCCGGGACCGGCGCTCCGCAGTATCAACGGGGACCGCCGCCCGCTTGATTTTTGCGGGCCAAACGCACCTGTTGCAAACTGGCCCCGATGTCCTCCGGGCCTCACAGGGAAAGGGCGCTCCTTGCTCTGAGACCAGCCCAGTCTGAACTGCTCATGCAGGTCTCTAGGGCGCTCGGCCTGCTCGAGTTTCAGCGTGCATCACTGCTGCCTTCACTCTAACAGGCTCAGCCAGGCCGCTACTCTGTTGGGAACGGCTCTCTTTCTAGCCCAGACCCCTTCAGCCCCTATCGCCGGGAGCGGTCCGCTCTCCTTCATTGGCGTCCCCGGGTTCTCTCTCTGCCACCACGCCTGGGGGTGAGCACGCTCCGGATGCTCTCCGCTCTTCCGATGCTCTTGGGCTCACTTTGCAGGGCGGCTCCCATCTCTCTCCGGCACTCGATCTCGTGAATCCTCGCCCCTTTGCCGCAGTTCCCGGCCCAGCTCCGGTCACCTTCCTCGGCCTCGTAGATCATCGGCTGGGCCACCGATTCGTGTCGTAAGGTCACCGGGTAGATCCTCTCGGTTTCCGCTGCCACCCCAGCACTTCAGGCAGTTGCTGTGGCACTGCTACTCAAAGCCTAAGCTGAAGGCCCGGGCCGGGAGACGGAGCGACGAGCAGGCATGTCCTACTCGTTCGCCATCTAGCTGTGATGATTTGACAGCTTACACTCTGTTGTGCAGGTTTCAGCCATTGGGAGAGCCAGGATCTGGCCCAATGTATTTCATCTACTCCTATGTTGATTCCACAAAGGCCACTGATGAATTGTGACCCCCTGTATCATTGGAGGAAAGAGGTACGAAGGAGACACTCTCTGCATGCAAATATAGAGCAGGAGATCTACTGTCCCATGCAGGACTCCATCCCAGCATTTGTTACTGTTCAGGTATTTATATATTTATGAGGTGTGTGGAGTGTGACTTTTTGCTGAAAATGGGATGTGAAGGTTTTGAGTAAATGGGCTCAGCACAATTCAAGAAAATGGCCTCTTTTGAGCCTCGTGCCCATATTATATACCCATGTCTTAAAATGGGATAAGGCATTTTGATTGTTAGAATTTTAGATACAACTTCTCCATGTTTAGGAACAATGTAGTCAATGACAAAGGAAAGCTCATAATGCTGCAACTGGACAGTTAGATAATAGCCTAGCCACTGGTTCAGTATAATACACTGTTAATACTGCACATTCATTTTTACATGTGCTTGTATTTGCCTCAGTTGCAGTAGCTGTATGCTCGACCCTGATGAAGGCCATGACGCTCTAACAGGTCCCAAGGCCGAAACATGTTGGTCATACACTAACACAGAAGCCTCTAATGACGGCCGCTGTGTTTTCAGCTATTTGTTTTTAATCCCGTCACAAGGTAGCTGATTAAAGTTGCTACATAGCTAACCTTGTAGCCAGTTTTAACCACGTTCACCTTAGCACTGCACTTCTCACCAAGCACACCAAGCTCACATAGGGTTTTAGTCCAACCCACCTCATCCATACTAAAACATCCCTGTGCTCCTCCCTCGCAGCGAGGGGGTTGTAGCCTGTGTAGAGACTAGGTCTTTCACGCGAGAAGGCACCCCTATGATGAAGCATGACACCTTTGGTGTGTGAGGAGAACCGTCCTTAAAGGGATTCCCCCTTCAGTACATGATTGAGTAGATCCTGTTGCACTTTACACCGCTCTTTCTGGACCAGTGGCCTTTTTTGTGCTTTGTTATTATGAGTGGGGAGGTGGCCCACACAGGTCCTTAAATCTCCTCCAGCCCCCCTAGTGTGTATTCAGACAATGAGGTTAGGCAGGGGTGCATCGTAGCCCCCTTCCTTCTTCCTTTTTACATTAACTCCCTTGAGCCTACCCTTCAGCCCAAGGGAAAGGACTTGCTAAGGCTAGGGGAACGACCTGTGCCAGTACTCCTGTACGCTGACGATGCTGTGCTGTTGTTGCATACTGCTAACGGGCTACAGCTTTTGCTGAATTCTTTCAATGACTTTATGGCGAACTTGAAGTTAAGGGTAAATCATAGAAAAACATTCATTATGACCTGTGGGCCCGGAACTACTCATTCACTCAGGTTCACTATGAGTGACACTGTCATCATGAAAGTCTCAAATTTTAACTACTTAGAGATTTTGCTGAACACTCATTTTAAATGGGACAAACGTTTGAGACAGAGAGGGCTTAAAATGGATAGTGCAGCTGAGGCAATTTTCACTTTTTCTAGGAAACTCAAACAAAAACCAATAGAAGATCTCAGCTCCCTGTATAAAGCAAAATGTCTCTCCCTGGGTACTTATGAGGTGGGTGTTTGGGGGTTCACGAACTGCGGTCACTTACAAGCAGCTGAAATAATTTTCTCTCCAGACTGCTGGCAGTCCCTAAAAGCTCTGGCAACATTATCATCCACACTGAGGTCGGCCTACGGTGCATCAAACACGTGATCAAACTGGCACCACTCCTATTATGGGGTAAAATTAGGAGTTCCCCATTCACTAACTTCTCTCACCTCGTCCTAGCTGATTGCACTAATCTAGATCATGGAAACAACATTAGGGAGATTGGAGCACACCCTCCTCACATCCTAGCAGAGTTCACCCCTTTGAATTATGGTGAATGCAGTTCACAATTAGCGCTTACTTGAATATTAGTACTAGTATTTCACCAAAGTTGGTGCAGGTAGTGCTGTTCATATCTAGACACAAGGGTTTCTGGACTTGATCCTTCATCAGTAGAGACTAAAAAATTATTTAATCAGGGGTTGCTGAGAAGGCTGCCACAGTCCACTCAGGTCTCAGGGCCTCTCACAGGCGCATCTCCAAAAGCTCATCACCTCACTGGCTAAAGGGAGCATTTTAAACAGAAGAGGGATGGGAGCACACTGCCTCACTTCCCAGTAGAGTTTGCCCCTTTGCATGATGGTGACTGCAGATCACAATTAGTGATTACTTGAATATTTGTAGTAGTATGTTTTTATATTGTTCTTGACTGTGTGTCCTCAGCTGCTAATTTGTGACAATGAATCCTGCTATTTGACCAGCATAGCTACAAAGGTAAGGGCAAATTATCAGTCCTGAACTGTTTTGTTTGTATTTTATCACACTGACTGCATTTTCATTAGGTTTTTAACTGTATGTTTATTGCTGCTATCCTTTTATGGCCATGTTGGCTGAATAAAGTGTTTACTAACTGACTGGCAGTGATAATGAAGTTCTACCTCTCCCCCATTAGCATAACCCCATTATGGAAGCCAAAGGGCAATGGAAGAGAAAAGACTATGCACTAACCTAACCAACAACTATTTTTGATGTGAATATTTTTTATTGTTTCAATGTCTAAACAATATTATAATTAAAATATTATTGTAATTCAGTGTTTACTCAAAAATATGATTTCAATTCATTCACAAATCATAGGAATTGAAAAGAAGATGAAATGCGGTCATCAATATTTTCAAGGTTTTCATTTTTCACAATTATAAATGAAGATTATAATTTCAAATGCTATTAAAGAAACATAAACAAAAGAAGTATTTACTAACTCCGTTTCTACCTTTCACTAGAGTATGTCTTTTTGTTGCTATGCTCTGAAACTTAACACTTTGAAACCACTGAAATGGCTCAACTCGATTTGTAAATTTACTGTTCTTCGAGACAGAACACTAGCATATGTATTAAGACGATCCATTGACCTATGAAAACCATGCAATCTTGTGGCCAGATGTCTATGCCTGCACCGCTGGTTAAGGCTCACATCCTGTAAAACTCCACAGAGAGCAGTAACAGCCTTGGCTCATGAACTGATTTCATTACATATTGCCTCATATGATTCACAAATGTTATTAAAAACCAGATGTCATGGCTGTCTCAAATCCACTTGCTCTCCCCTTTGCTAACATTGAATTATGCATAATGCGTATGTTCAAATCTGCGGAACTTTGCATAGTTGGAGTAGATGTTGGTGAATTAATCTGAGTAGAGTGTCTACTATCAACTCTGGAGTTAGAAGTAGTGTCTTACTAAGTGGCTGGTGGCATAACTACACTTGAAGATGTTGAATCCATTTCCAAAGCACCCACAACTTGCTCATTATCAACTTCCTCCTCATTACATTATTTTTGCATAGTGTCAGCTAAACAGATATTTAATAAAATTACAATTTGAATGTAGCAAACTTTTAATATAAAAATATTAGATGTGTCAAAAAATACATATCCCATAAAGCATTGTAAATTTGTTGTCAAATCGAGGCAAGATGGCGGTCGCTTGAGACCGTAGCTGCGCACAGACCAGCAGAGAGCCAAAGTTACCTAATGCTGCATTCATAAATATGGAACAATGAACCCAGCAAACTGCGTTGTGGAATCACAGCACCTCCCAAGGACCCGCGGGAGTTATTTATACTTAATAGGCACTGTCATTGGGCTGGCAGTTCTCCGACAATTTAGTAAAATAAAAACAGAGGCTTCTACAAACTACGGCGGATCATACCTGGCTTCGGCGGTCTCCGTGAAGGCTGTAGCTGGGAATACTGAGATGGGACCCAAGGCGGCTGCGGGAGCCACTAAGGCAAAGATGGCCCGTTGGGGTTTGAGAGAGGCTGGTGATCAGCGCGCAGAAACCGGGACAGCGGCTGCGGAGGGATCACCTGCTCGGACACCACGGCACGGGCGAAGGGGAGCGGTAGCCGATCCGAACCTGGAGAAGAAAGGAAGAGGCGGGGCCGCACAGAGGGGTCGTCCGGCTGGCCCTACTGTTGTTGAACTATTGAGAGGCCCGGCCGGAAAAGCAGTTCCGGGACTCGAGAAGCAGGGGCAGAGCAAGGCAAGTCCCGGGATTGCAGGTACGGCAGAGGGCCAACTCCGTGAGGAACTGAGGGAACCGAGTGCTGCTGAGGATTCACCTCCGGCTGAGACTGAAGGTAGGCTAGGGGACGCCTCCCCTCACCCTGGAGCTAATATCGGGGGGATGGAGGATCATATGCCTATTGTCGGATTGGCTCTCAATATTGGAAACCCCAGCGAGGTAGCTATGGGTGGGGGTGAACTGGCTCCCCTGCAAGACGCTTTGAACCCACTTCATCAAGAGCACCTATTAACTGATACGTGCACTAGTCAGCCTCAAGAGGCTTCTAGGGCTAATAAGGTCAATGAAGGCAACGATGGCAACGACGGCAATACAGACAGGGAATTAGATAAAGAACCCAGCGATTTCTTTTTCTCTGTTTCTGATGGTGGCGAATGGTCAGAGGACTCATCCGTTAACACTACTGATTTGAGTGATAGCGATCTGGATGAGGATGAGGGCGGTAAGGCTAGAACTGTTATGAGGAAAAAAAAAAAGAGACAGGACGGCAAGGATCTAACTTGGGATTATACCCCTTCATACCAATTTACTAATCCTATCGATGGCCAATCTGTTTCCGATCCATCCGAGCCTACCCCCCCAACACTTGAAGCTATCTTTCAGGCCATATCAATGCACCGCGAGGAGACGCGTCAAGATGGACGTAAGGCCCAGGCTGCCATGCAAAAAGTGCAAGGAGTGGTACGGAAACTGACCAAGACTTGTAGTGTATTTGGGGAACGGCTGACCGATCTGGAGTCCAGGATAGTCTCTGTCGAATCAGACCTTGTAACAAACCATTCTTTAGCAAACTCACACGAGGCACAGCTAGTTGACATCAAATGGAAGCTGGAGGAGTTTGAAAATCGTCAGCGCAGAAATAACTTACGGGTGCTTGGGGTCCCTGAAGGGGTCGAGGGGGCTGATGTCCGTTCATTTGTGATCGACCTATTGCAAGATACGCTCCCCGAACTTACGGACTGGAACTGGGCATTAGAGGTGCAACGAGCACATCGTGTTCCCTTTGTGCAGAAGCAACCAGCAAAGGCAGGGGCACTCCCACGTGCCATTTTGGTCTATTTTGGTAATTTTTTGTTGCGCCAAGCTGTTTTTGAAAAAGCCAGGCCAGAAGCAAAGAGAACCAGGAATGAAATTTCTTATTTTGTCCGTCCTGATTTCTGCCACTCCACCGTTGAAAGGCGGTGGAGGCTGCGGCAGCTGATAAAGCCTTTTCAGGATAGAAATGGTCAAGCTTTTTTGAATAACCCAGCACGACTAAAGGTGATATGGGAGGGGCAAACTAGATTTTTTCTGTCTGAAATTAAAGCTAAAGAGTATTTAGATGGCTTGTCGGGCTAGATCCAATTTAGTATTTATTTACTAAAAGAAACTGATCATGGGTGAAAAGGGGGAGAGAAGGAGTGAGGAAATTAAAGCAAAGGTAGGGAGGGAAAAAAAAAAAAGAGAGAGAGCAAAAAAATGCATAAATGAATAATTCATTTGTTTAAGGAATCTGTGTGGGGTGGGGAAAGGTGGTGAAGGGGCTGGAGGGTTCACTTAATCTTCTTTTGGAGAGAAAAGCTGGGGTTCTGTTTTTTGTTTTTTTTGTTTTTTGGTGTCAGCAGCATCGGGTTAAAAGGTGAGGAAGATTTGAGCTTTAGGGCTCTAGGTCTGTGTAGCACATTCATCATGTCCAGACTCAGGATTGAGTCTGAATGCCTCGAGTGGGGAGGTGGGGGCACAGGGGAGAAGGTGGGGGGGTGGGGAGAGGCGGGGGTGGAGGGGGGTAAGGGAAGGGGTCTGGTTGGACAAATGGGGGTAAAAAAGCATATCCAGAAATGATAACGATAATACAGCATGTGTACAGCTAAAAGAGAAAAATAGAAAGCAGATCATGAGACTAAAGATGACAGAGAAAAAGAGCAAAAGATTATCAAGAGGGGCTATTTGGGAAACTGTAACCAAACTGGGATGGGGAGGTTAACCATTTATTCATGGAATGTTTCGGGGTTGAACGATAGGGCAAAGAGGGCAAGATTAGTTGAATTTATGAGGATGAATGCTATGGATGTAATATGTTTGCAAGAGACTCACATTCCTTGGGGGAAAAGAGAACTACTGAGGGTTGGTGGATATAATATCCTGGCATGTACATCACAGACCTCAAATATTAGAGGGGTGGCTATTCTAGCTAAGACCTCTCTAGGTTTGGCCAAACGCAAGGCCATGGATAAATTGGGGAGGTGGGCTATAGCAGAACTGGCAGGAGGAGGTACTGTGTGCTCGATCTATGGTTCAAATCAAAATGACCCTCAGATTTTTGAAAATTTGGAAGTAGAACTCGCCACATGGCCCAATCCTATAATTTTATGTGGAGATTTTAATATATCTCTGGATCAGCAGAAACAAGGGGGATATTGTGGTCAGAAGCCTAGGGTTTACAGGGCTTTCAATTCTCTTAAGAATAGCCACGGGTTGGTAGATATTTGGGCTACAAAATATCCGAATAACCCCGGGTATACATACTACTCCTGTCCGCACAAAAAATATGTCAGGATTGATTATTGCTATGGTACAAGGGATGTATTAGATAGGGCTGGCATTAAGAAACTTCCAAAGATAATCTCCGATCATAACCCTTTAATTATAGAAATTGAAATAGTAAACTTTAAGAGACCACGGAGTAAATGGACGTTTGATAGAAAATTGTTAGTGAACAACGAATATATTGCTCACATAAAGAGTTGGTCACAAGAATTCTTTGATATAAATAGATTCAGTGCTAGTATGGGGGTTGTTTGGGACTCTTTTAAGGCTGCTCTTAGAGGGGAAACCATTAGTTTTGTTGCCAGGGCCAAGACTCAGCGGGTAATCAAAAACCAACAATTAATGTGGGATTTGGCCAAGGCAGAAGAGGAACATACCTTGATAATAGCACAGGGATTAGAGGGGGCTCAAACGATGTATCGGATAATCGCTTTGAAAGCAGAATTAAATAGCTGGCTGACACAAAGATCTGCAGAGGAATACCATTCCCATCGGAATGATTCTTATGAAAACGGAGAGCAAGTTGGTAGGAGGTTAGCCCTACGTACTAGGCAGAAGATATCTCTGAATTTAATACCCTCTATTAAAATAAATGGGCAAGTTTTTACTGATCCAGAAGATATTGTTAAAGAATTTCAGGATTATTATCAAACCCTATATCAAGATGATATTATTAGAGGTAGCCCTGAAGTCATACAGGAGACAGCGCGGTTAGTGACCAGCATGGAACTGGGTGGGGTCCTGGAGGGGCCAATAAAAGAAAAGCTTGAAGAAGAAATCACTCTGGAGGAATTCCACATAGCACTGCATGGAATGGCACCAGGAAAGCCGCTGGCCCTGACAAAATACCCCTGGAGGTATATAAGCTCTTAGGAATAATTATAACACCCCTCTTAGTAGATCTGTTCAGGGGTGTACAATATAGTGGAAGCCCCCTGAATCTTGGAAAGAAACGGATATTATAATCTTCCCTAAAAAAGGAAACCAATAGATAACCCATCTTCGTATCGGCCAATATCGCTGATCAATTCAGACACAAAAATCTATTCTAAGATCTTGGCCAATCGGTTAGGAGGGTTATAGAACATCTGGTCTCCCGTGGCAACATGGATTTATCCCAGGCAAAGGAACTACAGACCACATTCGTAGGGTTATTTCTCTTTTTGACATCATAACTGGGACGGGGGGCCAGATGGCTATGATCCTCCTCGATGCCGAAAAGGCTTTCGATCGGGTGTCCTGGGAGTTTTTATGGGGGATCCTGGAGCGGAATGGCTTCGGACCACAGGTTATAAGGGCAATTAAGGCAATGTATTGTCAACCAAGAGCTCGATTACAACTCATGGGGAAGGAATCCGGTAATATAATTATATCTAGGGGGACCAGGCAGGGGTGCCCCTGTTCCCCTATTTTATTTGCTTTATATATCAATCCATTAGTGGTCAAGCTTCTACAGAATGGGAAGATCAAACCGATAATAACTCGGGGTACGAGACTAAAGTATTGGCATACGCTGACGATGTTGCAGTGCTCACCACGAACCCAGCGGAGGCAATCGAGGAAATAGTAAAAATTACCGAGAGCTATGGGCGCCTTTCTGGCTATGCATTGAACAAGGCGAAAACGATTATTATATGCACAGATAACATAGATTTTAATGATCCCAGACGAGCAGATTCAGCGATGTATTTAGGGGTCAGAGTTAGTGCCAAGGTTGGTGAAATTGTCAAGTGTAACTTTGAACCTCTGATTAAATCAATAGCTACGGATCTAAGGAGAGTTAACGGACTACATTTGTCTATTATAGGAAGAGGGAACTTTTTTAAAATGACCATGCTACCGAAAATTTTGTATCTGTTTCTCTACCTCTAGTAGTGGAAGATAATATATTGAGAGCCCTGGAGTCAACTTTCTCTAATTTTATGTGGCAGTATGGGAAGGTCAGGAGGGCTTTAAAATATCTGGCTTTACCACAAGACAGAGGCGGTCTTGCAATTCCTAACATTACCCTATATTATTGGGCGGCCCTCCTCCATCAGATGGTCTCCTTGTTTGTAGTGGATAGAAATAATGATCTAGAGCAAAGACTGAGAATACCTACAATTTATGAACTTGCTATAGGGAAAGAAGCGACGGGGTTGCTTGTTAGACAATTGGAGCAGAGCTATTATAAGAAAGTACGCTTTAAGGTAATTTACGGGTCATGGAAAATATGGAAACGGGTATCTAAATTTATGGCAATTCCGAAAATCTGCAGATATACCCCCTTGTGGCGCTCATCGGTATTCCCAGCCCAGGTTAACGATGCTATGGGGAAGAGATGGGAAACTATGGGGGTAGGAACAATTGGAGACTTTTGCGGGGAGAGCAAGATTTTCAATTTTTAAAGCTTCAGCAAAGGTTTGGAATACTTGATAATCAATATTTTAAATATGTTCAGATTAGCAGTATTCCTATTTCGAGAAGACCAAGGATTAATTTAGACAAGATCCCATTGATGGAAGTTATTACCAGGAAGTCTAGTAGGATTAGGAATATTTACAGCCTGCTACTCGAAAAAGTGCCTGATGATTTAGAAAGAACTGAAACGATTTGGACAACGAAATTAGGAAATCCGGATGTAGATATTTATATGAGCCTATCTCTAACCGCCAAAATACTTTTATCTTCAAGCTTAAAGGCTCAACTGTATAAAACTATATTTAATTTATATTTTACACCTTCTAAGTTATTTATGTGGGGAAAACGGACTGATAATAAGTGTCCTAGATGTGGGATAGGACCAGCCACACTGATTCATATGATGTATGATTGTGATAAATTGTCTGCATTGAAAGAAGGGCTGCTTGGTTTTTGGGAAGAATTATTTGGCTGCAGACTGCAACTGACCCCCACGCTGCTGATTTTGGGGTATGATAGCTCCCTGGCCCTTAATACCGCACAAGAATACTGCCTTTTCTTGGGTACTGCGATATTCAGGATAATGCTGGCCGCAAGATGGAAAGATGTAGAACCACCGACATTCCATATGTGGCTTGCCAGGCTCTTGGGAGCGTATAATCAAGAGATATCTATATATACCTGTAGGGGTAGGCAGGCCAAAATTCGGGGGAAAAAGATATGGGCATATATCTCTGAATGGAGCAGAGCATCCAGGGCGGTGTGAGGGAGATTCAACTTGGGTTTTTAGTAGCATGTTGTATCCCAGGCCTTTTTTTTTTTTTTTTTTGTGATTATGATCTGCTTAGGGGGAGTACATAGGAACATTAAATTGTGGTTGGGTATAATGAATTGTTTAACTGCCCGTCAAGATGATTTTAGCTGGATGTTAGGTCAATAATTGCTCTAGCTCTCTTTTAACGTGATCTGTATTAATGACGTTATGATCTATTTTAGTTATTGCTATCCTTTTTGCACCGTATTAATTGTTTTATGATCTGACTGTTGATTGTTATTTATATTGTAACTGTGAATGGTATTTTCTGGATATGTTTGAATAAAAAAATAAAAATAAAAAAATAAAGTAAATTTGTTGTCTATCTAAATCTGAAAAAGTTCAATTTTAAAGTACTTTTATAAATCCATATTTTAAATTAATTCTAAAAAAATCTTTAAAACAATGTACCCCAATATTAAACATTACAACTTTTCTAATGAACCTTTGATTATGTAGATTTTCTTTTTTTTTTTTTACATTTTTTATTATTTTATTTTTGTTGTTAGAGAAAAAAAGAGGGGAAAAAACCACTAAGGAAAAAAAAACGAAAACAGAGCAAAAAGAACATTCATACTGACACATTATGATTATAAGTATTTACACAGACATTACATATTAATCATCTTTAGAAATTTTTTAGCCATTTGAAGACGCCGAGCTCAAGATGATGACATATTACATATTTACATATTTAACATATTGACAAGTGGATGGATACCAACAGATTGATATTTAGTTGCTGCATATATTACTATAGCCAATCGGTAATAGGGGCCCACATCTTTTCTCCCTTTTCCCGTCTCCTTTGCCCTTTCAATCGATAAGCTGAAATTTCAAGATTATATACAGCAAGAAGCCGAGATCGCCAATTACAGAAAGTGGGAGGGTCAGGACTGATCCAGAGGGAAGTAATACACAGTCTAACTATGGCCATTGATATAAAGACAAACCCAGTAGTAGCTTGCGACCAGCTCAAATTACTAGCTACTCCCATAATAACCAAATCAGATGTGATAGAGATTGGAAGTCCTATGACTTTTACAAGAAAACGTTCAGCATTCTGAAGGAACGTCGCTAACTTAGGGCAAGAAAAAAACATATGGACAGAATCTGCTGATAGCAAACCACACCTATTGCATGACCCGCCTGTATTCCCTCCCCATTTAGCAATTTTTGACGGTGTATAATAAAGATCGTAAATAGACATATAATGTTGGCTCCGATGGCTTCCAGCTAAAAAAGTCTGATTGGCTATTACAAGTGAGTCCTCAATATTAGTGCCCTCCTTCCCAAATTTACGATCCCATTTATCATTTTGGCTTAACAGATCGTCAGGGAGAGTCTCCAGCAAAATCTGATAGATTCCACCTACCCGGGATTTCTTTTGAATTGATTCGATTATTGGCACCTTCCCATATTTTAAAACCAGACCTGATGTCCTACTTTCTAAAAAGCTACGTATCTGTAAGAATTTAAAGAAATCTCGTCTATCCAAACTATATTTTCGTTGGAGAAAGGAAAAGGAGGCTAATTGGTCTTCCTGGCTCAAATCCCCGACCGTACTAATCCCGACACTACCCCATCTATATGTGACTTGATCTTGAAAGATTGCCGGTAAGATCCCTATAGCCGAAAATGGCGTATAGCTATTAATGTTGGAAATTTGAAATCTACAGCGTATCTTTCTCCAGATCAAATAGGCGGCCTCAATTATCTTAAATCTAGTCTTTTTATAATAACTAGGTTCTAAAACCTTGACCAGGCATTGTTTAGCATTATCCCCCATAGCGATTTCATAGATAGTTGGTCTGGCTGCCTCTGGACATTGGGACCTCTCTCCAACTAGAAGTACCCCCATATGTTGCAATATACATGCCCAATGATAGAACAGAAAGTTTGGAATGGCCCAACCGCCACGCAATCTTGGGAGGGTCAACCATTTGGCCGCCCTCCTGGATCTACGATAACTCCACAAAAACCTGCAGCACATCCTTTCGATCTTGTTAAACCATAAAGCAGAAAATACTAAGGGAATAGTCCTGAATAAATACAGGAATTTTGGAAATACCATCATTTTAATAACATTGCTTCGCCCATACATGGACAAATGAAGATGGTCTAACCTTTCCAGTGTCTGATTGACTGTACCAATCATGGGGCCAATATTTATACCAGGGATTTGATCAACCTCTACAGTAAGCTTTACCCCAAGATATGTAACTACTGTCACAATTGGCAAGTCTGGAAAAGACTCCGTTCCAGAATAAAGAATCTGAGTCTTATCAGTGTTTAGTTTGTACCCTGAATGAATGCCGAAACGCTCAGCCTGATCCTTAACTGCCGGATATGCCAGCGCGATACTAGATGCTAATATCGCGATATCATCGGCATAAGCCAGTGTCTTGTATTCGATGTCATTAACCTTTACTGGTCGGATGTTGCTGCATTGCTCTAGTTTCTGCAAAAAAGGATCTATATACAAAGAAAACAAAAGAGGGGAGCAGGGGCACCCTTGCCTAGTACCCCTGCTTATATTAAACAAGTTAGACTCCTGCCCAGAAATACGAATCCCAGCCACCGGTGACTGGTACAGAGCCTGGATTGCCAGAATAAATCCATTAGCTACCCCCTTCCATCGAAGGACAGACCACAGGAACCGCCAGGAGACCCTGTCGAACGCTTTCTCAGCGTCCAGCAGGATCATTCCAAGTGGAGACCCCGTGGCCCGTGCCCAATCAAGAAGGGAGTTAGCCCTCCTGACGTGATCGGTCGTGTCCCGCCCAGGAATGAACCCATGCTGCCGTAGGGAAAACAGGGGACTAATGATATCAGCTAATCTAGATGCTAAAATTTTTGAATAAATCTTGCTATCAGTATTAATGAGTGATATAGGTCTATACGATGATGGATTTAATTCTGATTTGCCTTTCTTTTTAAATACTACGATAGTGGTCCTCCTCCAAGATTCAGGAATATGACCCCGCTGTGCTGTCTGGAATAGAGTTATTAAATCTAGTTTTAACAAGTTCTGAAATGTTCTGTAAAATTCAAGAGGGATCCCATCCGGGCCAGTCGCCTTACCGGAGGCTAGAGAAGTTATAGCTGCATCTATCTCTTCCCAAGTAATTGGCGCCGCTAGAATTGAGTTTTGATCTGATGTGACCTTAGTGGTTTGAAGATCTTCAAAAAAATGTCCCTCTAGGGGATCGACACCACGTCCATCAGCCCCTGCATTTTCACTCTCAGTATAGAGCTGTTGGAAAAAGTTCTGAAATACCTTCAGAACCCCTGTCGGAGAGTCCTGAATTTGGCCGACCTGATCTTGAATTCTATTAATTCTATTTAAAACCTCCCTCTGTTGTAGTCGCTTGGCCAGGACCGTACCCGTATTTTCACCGAGTTCATACACTTCATTTTTATATTGCGCATGTTTGATAGCGAGTTCTTCACTAAAATGCTGATGTATCTTAGCCTTAATAATAGCAATTGACTACTGACATTCTTCAATATCTTTAGTATTTTGGCCACCAGAAATTTTCTGCATCATCTGCACCTCTGCCAGCCTAAGTTGTCCCACCCACTCCCTCAGTTTTTCCTGAAGCACCTTTCGGCGGTAACAAGAATAATTAAGAGTCTCTCCCCAGGCGGCTGCCTTAAAGGTGTCCCAAACTATTGTGTCTGAGGCAGAGTTTCTATTAAAGTCAAAAAATTCTATCAGCCACTTGGCCATGTGTTCACAGTACATCTGATCCAACAGTAATTTGCGTTCAAAAGTCCATGATCTCGGCACCGGAACAAATCCACTTAAAGGAAGTTCCGCCACTATAGGGTTGTGATCTGAAATAACCCTGGGGGCTATATTAATATTTGTTCCTTCTGCCATCTGGCATGACACGAAGATATAATCAAGTCGGACCAACTTATTGTGTGGGGCGGAATAAAAGGTATATCCCAAGTCCATCCGTTTATGTCTATACCATAAATCGGCCAGCCCGTACTCCCTAACTAGTTCACGTAGAGCCTTAAAAGTCCTGATTTTCCGCCCATGATATATAGGATCACTAATCAAATTGAAATTACTCTCCAAATGTATATTGAAATCTCCGCAGAGAATTAGCGGATGTGGCCATGTGGCTAGCTCAATACTTAAGTGATTCAAGATGCCCGGATCATCCATGTTTGATCCATAAATGGAACTTATTGTGAGGGGGGCACCATTGATTCTAAATTCGATAATCGCCCAACGCCCATATTGATCCTCCTTGACTCTTTGACATACCCCCAAACCCCGTCGTGCATAAATGGCCACCCCCCTAATAGTGGTGCTTTGTCGTGTGTATGCCAGCAGATCCAGACCTATTTCCTTCAACCAGCCACTTTTACTGCTAGGGATATGAGTCTCCTGTAGGCATAGTATATCGATTCTCATAAAATGTACACACTTGGCCAATAGCCCCCTTTTTTTCCTGTCATTTAAGCCACAAATGTTCCATGAACATACAGAAATTCCGGCCCTTCTACCAGTCATCTTTAGATGAGCCATTTTCTTCAATAACAAGCTTAAACAAATAAAGCTGAGGACTGTTCTCATCGGTGCCAGTATTTACACGTTTCCTTAAACATCGTGAATCATGAAAAAATGTTAACAACATTATACCCCAGTCCACACATCCCCCAAACCAAGACCCTGCCCTCCCCCCCAACTGCCCTCCCAACCCGAATATCCCCCTCCCCCAAAACCACCCCTCCCACCTCCCCCACACCACACGAGGCATGGGGACCTACTGTCCCTGGTGATGCTGAGCAACACACCCACCCCTCCCACTGCTAGACCTTTAAGCTCAGTTCATACATACTACATAAGAAAGAAAAAAAAAAGCGATTATGGGCAAGCGGAAGAAAGAATCTGAGGAGCACAAGGGAAAAATAAATCAAAGAAGCCAGCCCCACCTCTCATAAACAAGCCCTGGCAGAGAAGGTCCATGAAGACATTAGAGATCAAAATTTAACAAAGACGATTACCATCTGTGTACAAAACTAAGTATAGACATCCAAGAAATCTAAGAGGTATTTAGTGACATTAGAAGTTCTTTAGCCTGGATCTCTGACTGAAAATACTGCGTGCGCCCTTGAGAGACCCTCTTCAGTTTCGCAGGATTGATGAGGAAGGCCTGTGCCCCTTTTGCCTGGAATTCCGGAATTAGTTGCCGCAAAAGCCAGAGCTTTTCGACAGTCTTTTGGCAAAAGTCAGGGCGGACAAAAAAGACACAGCCTTTCCCAGATCTTTTCCGGTCCGGTCTGGCGAGATCATATAAGGACTCCCTGGCCAAAAAATTGTTCAAGGAAATCAAAATAACACGTGGATAGATACCAGATTGTCCTCCTGCTCTACGTTGATTGAAAGGAAAGCGGTGGGCCCTTTGGATTTGAACCTTCCAGTCCCATTGCGGTAAGTCAGGAAAGGCCTCTTCAAAGAGATCGATGACAAACTGACGGACATCCGATCCCTCCTTTCCCTCGGGGATACCTAAAACTCGCAGGTTGTTCCGTCTGCCGCGGTTTTCCAAATCGATCAGTTTCAGCAATGTTTCGTCTCTTAAAAATTGCAGGGATTCAGTCTTTTCCTTCTGTGAGTTTAGCTCATCTTCCAATTGGGAGATCCTGGTTTCCGCCTCTCCGATTCTGGTAGCAAAGTCTGCGCAGGTCTTAGCCACTCTCCGGGTGGAATTTTGCAGTTTTCTACATGCCCCTTGTGTTCGAGAACTCTCAGCCCTAGTTTCCTCCCGATGGGCCATAATCACCTAGTATATCGTAGAGAGCGTGATTTCCTCAGTACCTTTGAGTATATTACCAGTCTCTGCGGCTACTGTGTCTCCCAGATTTGACGAATAGGAGTAATCCCAGACCATGCCACCAGTGGCTGCCTCAGCCCCATTAGTTAGTGCTGTAAGGGCGGGAAGTTTCTTAACCGTTCCAGGATTAAGGAAAGATCTATCACCCTCTTCCTCCCAGTGTAAACTACTAGTGTCACTCCCTTCCACTTCTCCTGCCCAATCTTTATCCTGTCCATCCTCTTCCGAGGAGCTGGAATGATCTGACAACGAAAAAAATTTATCCGTACCATCCTCCTCTCTGATTATGTAGATTTTCTTATAAATATATATATATCTTTCAAATTTTAGAATTATACAAAAGGAAATATGTCATAAAATACTTTTAAAGTAATAATTATACAGAAAAAGATATCTGTAATATGCATTATAATATTGACTATATTTAAATAGTTATATATATATTTATAGCACTAACCTGTACTTGGAGGTGGAACATTAGATCTATCAATGCCAGTAACTCGTGACACTGACTCCTGCATGAACTTGCATTTTATGATTTCTTCCTAGAGATCTGAATGGTGGACAGTGGAAACACCACATTTAGCGTGACCTACATCTCTTCTTTGTGTCCGCTTCTCTTTCATACATGATGTTAAATCATACCAGCATTTTCTGATTTATTTTATTGTGTGCTTGGTGACTCCAACAATATTAATCTGTCCTTGTATGCCAGCCAACTTTGTTACTTTGATGTATTCTGGAACTGTTAAACATGTTTTCCCAAACAGATTAACATTATTGGAAAGACATTCTTCAACAAGTATTTTAAGCTCCATTTCAGTTGCATCCACCTACCTCTTGCCATTGCTCCAGGCGGGACATTGTAGATTCACCTAAATGTGTTCCTGCACCTTTGGTATGTTTAACCTTGATACAGAAATCCAGAAATGTGCAGGAGAAAGATTAATTCATGAGTCTGATATCATCTGTAGCTGCTTCTGCAACATGGACAATTTGTGAATATGAATTCACAAAATGTGAATGTTATGGAGTCTCAAACATTGATTTGAACCCACTCCCCCAATGTATGCATTTTTTACCACATTAGTTAGTTAGTACAACACAGCGCCTTGAGACCCTCACGGGTGAGTAGCACGCTTACATTTCCCTGATTGATTGAGTTAGATTGGATTTGACCATAGTTTTCCTAACATTATTTAGACAGGAGTTAAATTAGTATATTTGACCCCCTATTTATGCATTTCCCTTCATGTTTGTTAAATTGAACTGACAATAGTAAATATGACCACCCCAGACTGTACGTATCTTTCCTAATGTTTTTAGGATTATAGTTACAGTGGTGTTTTTAATGTTTCTTTGTTATGTTTTTTGATTGAGTAAGGTATTATTATTTATTTAATTCTCTATTTGTTATTGAATATTTCACTGGTGTTTTATTTAAAAGTATATATTTTTTTTAATACTTTTCTTTAATTGTTATTTAAATATGTTGCGATTTTTTAAAAAACTGCTATGTGATTCAGTACTTTATAAATATTAGCTTTAGTAATAAACATTTTTATAAAAAATCCTTTAATCGCCACTGGATAGTTATAGTTCGTGCCTCATTTCCATAGACATTGATTTTTTGATTTACTAATAACTTTGGCATCATTTGATGAATCTTTAAAAAACTTTCAGAAAAAAGTATCATCCACCCTAGCTCCTTCCTGGGAAGTTTCAGGGTGATTCATGAAGCGGGGGCAGAGAAAAAGGGGGTATCCAAAAAACACGTTTTCCCCATTCATTTTTCCATTGGAAACTTGAACAGTGAAACTGCTGAAGAGAATTACACCAAATTTGAAATTTGGTAGAAAGCTACATCTTGGTCCAGAAAGTGCTTTGCTCTGTAAAACCATTCAGTAGTTTTTGGGAAATTAAGGTTCAAAATTTATTGCGGATATTTCACCCAGGGGTGATCTGCGAATATAAGAGATCAAAAGAAATTATCTGATTAGCTGCCACCACATCAACAATGATGAAGCAGCAGCCATTTTAGGACATGGGGACTCCCCTGTCCTATATAAAAGTTATAAAAAATATACAGGGGCGCAGGGTAGGGATTTGTGATAGGGCCACAAATGTATTTTTTTTTATTTGGCACAGCGGTTCCATGGGAGATCCACAGATCCGTGACTTCGATAAAAAAAAATCATGGGCTCCAGACTCTTTTAAAAATGTGCCCCCAGGTCAGGCCTTGGTGCAAGGGGGCGGTGTCATTTAATTTATTGGCGAAGGGGAGTGCAGCTCCCCTTATCGAGCCTTTATGAGGCCCTGGAAACCCCCAGCCTGGACCTTTTTTATTATTGGGGAGGTGTTAGCCAGCCCCCTAACACAAGCCTCTATGAGGCCCCAGTGACCCCATCCCCTGGAACTGTTTTCAATTTGAGGGGAGGTGGGCATGCCTTGGGGATCCCATCCCCTGGGACTAGTGTTTTTTTCCGGGGGTGGGGGGTCATTGTTCCTCCCTCCTCAACTCAAGACTAGATTGGACCCTGGGACCCCATCCTATGGGGCCCAATCCAAGTAGTGATCCCAGGGACCCAATCCTCCAGCAAGCTGCTGTTTCCTGTCCAGGAGAGTGCAGGCATACCCAGCCTGCACCCTCCCATGCAGGAAACACAACTTTGCTCCGGCCTAGGCAGGAGCACAGGAAAGAGCTGCACACGCCCAGGCGGGAGCAAAGAAATGGAGCCAGTTCTCACTAGCACCACAATGGCTCCCCCGCTGCCCCCAAGTAGTAGCCAGCTCCCAGTGGCACCCACAATGGGGAGCCAGCAGGGGCCTTGAGGCTCCCCCCGCAGCCCCCTACTCTTGACTAGTTGTGGGTAGCCTCGGTGGACACCAGAACACCCACAATAAAAGAAATGTGGGACCCCACTAGCAGGGCTAGGGAGCCTGCAGGGGCTGACAGAGCTTTAGGGCTCATCAGCAGTCACTAACATCAAAAAACTGTGTTGTTTCCCAGGGTGGGCACTGGGGCACCCAAAGAACATTAAGAAACATAAAATAAAAAAAGGAAGGCTAAATAGGCAGAAGAATCCACACATTTAATATTCACTGCTCCTGACAAGGAGTGCCCCATAATGCACTGCACAGGCTTTTTGTTTATATTTCTGTATCCTTGTGCTGCCCCTAGAAGGGACACAGCCGATCATTTTATTTATGTTATGGGGGCTGCATGGAGTGCAACAGCCACCAGCAACATTGAAAAAAACCACAATAAGTCTCCTGGTTCAATAAATCCATGACCCCAAGTAGCGCTTACCAAATTCTTTTACAGTACTCCGAGCTGGAGCTGTATGCTTTCCAGCTGGAGTGCAGGGACCCCTTGTGGTGGGTTCTATGGCTGCACTTTGTGACCTGTAAAAATTAATAGAAAGACTGAAACACATGTTGATTTTTTTAAATAGGACTTTATAAAAAAATTGTATGGCGAACAATGTTATTAACCATTCTAATGTGTGAATATATATAATGTACATTTGAATATAATTATTAGTGACTTTGTGGCAAAGATAATAGAACTACTTTATGTATGTTAAAATGCTGATTCCTTAATAAACCCAATAGGCCCAGTGTTTATGATTTGGTTTTCTGACTCTTTGACAAGATCAATAGGACTGCCTTACTTAAAATGACACCCACAGGCTGTGTGTAGCAGGGGGTTGGGCGCCAGCGTGGGGTTGCGTGCATCCCCGTGCTTGACATTGGGTTGTGTGCAGGGCCTGCCTGAAGCCCATGCGCTGCGGGGGTAGGGTGCCCGCAGTGTGTTGAGTGCAGAGCCTGACAGGTTCTGCTCTCAACTCCACGCCACACACGATAATGGACAACTTAATTTACATACATAGAAATTCACTGAAAAACCAAAGTTTAAAGTGTCTTATAGTTAAGAAAAAATATGTTACTTTACATTAAAAAACGTTAGAAATTCACTGGAAAAAGGTTAAAGAGACGCTGTAGTTATGTCAAAATGTCAGTTAAAACACAGTTTAAAACTGACTAAACCACTGAAATTCACCAATTATAGTTATCTCTAGTAACTCTAACTTGTGCTCTAAAGTAACCTTAACTTGTGCCCAATCCATGCACAGTGTTGTCATCAATTATGTTATTTCAAATGTTGCAGTGATGTTATCAGTCATGTGAAAGAACATGCCAGAACATGTCATGAGTCTTATCATATGGCAGGTAATTATCAGTGCATGATGAGGGCGTGAGCTATAGTTACTTAAGATAACTAAAACTGATGACTTTCAGTGGTTTTGTTAATTTGAAACGGTATATGTTAACTGTCATTTTCACCTAATTTTTAAGTTATTTTTTAATTTAAACTAAGATATATATGCAATTCCTAACTTTAACGCCACTTAAATGTTTGGTTTATTCAGTGAAATGCTATTGTATATTTAATGTAAAGTAAGATACCCATCAGCATGCGTAGGGTTGGGTGAAGGGCCTAGCCTGTGGCATGACATTTTGGCCAACACCCCCTGCAGTTGCCCAACTCTCCGCTGCACAGGGCATGGCATGGGGTTGGGGGCAGGGCCTGGTCTGTGGCCAAACTCTGCACACAACCCATTTGAACATCCAACCTCCCCATTGCTAAACACAGCTATGTGGTATAACAATATACAGGGTGTAATTTTAAGTAAGGCAGACCTACTGGCTTTGTCAAAGGGTCAAAATTCAAAAAAATGGTGGCCTGTTGGTGTTATCAAGAGGTCAGAAAATCAACATACATTAAGCAGACCTATTGGTTTGGCCAGAAATTACTATAATCAAATGTATACGTCATAAAATCACACATTTTTAATGTTTGATAACAGTGATAGATTCAATTTTATTTTAAATAAAGCATTATTATTAAAAAATAAAACATGTTTTAGGGCCTTATTATGAGTTTGGCGCTCCTCCTGTCCGCCTGCCACCACCGTGCTGACATGAGGAAGCCCATTGTGTGCCTGCCTGCCGGATTATGAGTGTAATCCATGGTGGGCGGGCAGTGCTGCGGAGGTTTCATGCCGGTGGCCTGTTAGGCCCATAGGTGAGCCTTAACAGAAGGCCGCCACCGTGACAGCACCTGCAGCACATTCACGGGGTGCAATTCCAGGGGGCACAACATGTGCCCATTTGCATGTACCCTAGGCCCAGAAGCAGCATGGGGCCCTGTTTGGGCCCCCTTACTTCCATGTCTGCCACCCTTTTCATGGCAGTGGAAATGAAAGTCGGAATATGCTTGAAGGGTCCGCAGCGACACTGCAGGCATATTTTTGCCCGTTTCCAGACCGCTGGCACAGTGGGTTCCTTGATCCCCACGGAGGTGTCAGTCTCCTGGAGATCCGACCGCCACAGCGGGCAGACTGCCAGTGTGGTGGTGGTCAGACCGCCACCACAAATATGGCGATCCTTGGAACCGCTGTACTCGTAATAAGGCCCTTAGTTTTTTTGTATCATTTTTCAAGCCACAAAGTGCAGCCATTGACCCAACGACACAGGGGTCTTACCCTCCAGCAGAACAGTACACAGCTCCAGCTCGGATTGCTTTAAAAAATATGGTCAGCTCTCTTGGGAAGATCGATTAAATGATCCAGGAGACGTAGAATTGCTGTGTTTTTTATGTTGCTGAACTGCTGCACTTCCTGAAACCCCCAAAATGTTAAAAGAAAATTGGTGATGCCCATGTCCCTTCTTGGGGCACCACCAGGAATATTATTGAAAAATGCCCTAGAGCATTATGTGCTGCTCCTCCAACTGAGCTGCCACTCATTTTTCATTAATTCTTCCCTTTCTTTGCCAGTGGGTGCCCCATGTCCAACCAGGGCACCCACATCACCTAAATAGTTGGGGACTGCAGAGGAACTCTGTGGCCCCTGCTAGCTTCCCACCAGCACCCATACTGGGTGCTTGTGAGAGCTGGCATATTTTTTTAAAAAGTGGGGTGGGGTTCCCAGGGCGTCATAGAGGATCGGGGAGGGAGGGACGCATGCCCCCTCACCTATAAATTAAAGTATAGCAATCTCCTGGGCCCTGGCACATCCCGGGGCTTATTCTTAAAAAGGTGGAAGACTACCTTTTTTTTTTTTATCGGAGCTGGTATCTGCAGCACTGTTGCAAAATTGCTTTTACTTTTTTTGCAGGACATGGGACTCAGTCCCCAAGTCCTAAAATGGCTGTCATCACATCTTTGTCATCACATCTTTGTTGATGTGGTGAGAGGCAATCAGATCTTATCTACAGATCTGCTGTTTCCATGGCGTGACATACACAACTTTTTTACACCTTCATTTCTCAAAATCTATTGAATGGATGTACACCAAATCATAAAAAGCACTCTTTCTGGACCATGATCTAGGTTTCTTCCAAATTTGGTGTATTTCAAATCATCAGTTTTGCAATATTTCTATGAAGAAATGAATGGGGAAAATGTGTTTTGTTGTCCCCACCCCACTTGATAGATCACCCCATAACTTCGCAGGAAGGAGCTGAGGCGCATGAGACTTTTACAAAAAGGTTTCATGAAGATTCACCAAATGGCACCAGAGTTATAAGCAAACCAAAAAATGCTTTTCCTGTGGAAATGTGGTCCTAACTATAACTACCAAGTAGCTACAACCACTTTTTAATTGCCAAAAGTGGTGGATGTGTCACATTGAGAGACAAGTGTGCAGGGCATAATAGCAAGTCCTTTTCACATTGTAAAACTGAATTACATGATGGAAATATTCAGGTGCTCACAAAAAAGGCGGTGTTCAGACAAAATATCAAGTACAACATATCGACTTACCAAAATATTTAGTAATATAATTTTTTTAAATATTGAAGTCATGAATATTGTTTACAAAAATATTGTTGGTTATAATTTCGTTTTTTAATTATTGTTATGTATTTTAGTATATATTTTAAATGTATATGATGTCATTGTTTTGTATGATTATTGTTTATGCTTTTTAATATAGTTGTTACATTATAAGTAGTTATTAAATTAAATGTAATTAATTTTTGTGATTTTTAGTACCATAGCGGGTTATGGGTTTATAGGGGTACAGGGTGGGAAGTAATTTAATATTAATAAATCAAGGATTATTTTTAAATTAATATTATTTATTTAATTGATAATTAATTATGTTATTTGTGCAATTAAGTTTTTCAATTTCATTTTTATGTGTGGGTTGTGGGGTTTATAGGGGTACAGGGTGGGAGGTAATTTAATATTAATTAATTATTAATTAGTTGCTAATTAATATTAATAATTTAATTGATAATTAATTATGTTAATCATGTAATTACATATTTTTTAGGTGCAGGTTGTGGAGTTTATAGCGGTACAGGGTGCAGAGTAAATTAAGTCAAATTAATTAGTAATCAGTTATTAATTAATATTAATTATTTAATTGATAATTAACTATGTGTAATACAAAAATTATTTTAGGTGTGGGTTGTGAGATTTATAGGGCTATGGGTGTGGAGTAAATTAATTCTAAGTAATTAATATTTTTATTTTTAATTAATAATTATTTAATTTTCTTAAATGTGCAATTACATTTTTTTATTTAAATTTTAGGTGTGGGTTGTGGGTTTTGCTTGGCTATATGGTGGGAGGGAAATTAATTGTAATCAGCTAATAATAAATGTTTTAATTGATATTAATTATTAAATTGAGAATTAATTTACATAATTGTATAATTATTTTTTTGTAAAGTTTTAGGACTGTGTTGTGTGTTTTGTTGAGGTATATTGTGGGAAGTAAATTATTTATATTTAATTTTTATTAATGATAATTCGTTTGTTGATATGTTTTAGGTGCAGGTTATGCGTTTTGTAGGGGTATATGGTGGAAAGTAACTAAATCAAAATTATTTAAGAATTATTTTGTTAATAAATAATTTCTAAATAAAAATATTCATTTACATGAAAAATATTTTTATATTTTAATTATAATAATATTCATAGTTATTGATGATATGTATTTAACTGTATAATATGTATTTATTTAATTTAATTTTTAATATAAAATATATTTAATGTTTTTAACATACTTATATTTTTATTTGTTTACTATGGGGCCCATTAGGATGGCGGGCGGAAGCACCACCGCCGTGCTGGCGGATGAAAAAACCACCAGTTACCGTCCGCCCGCCGCAGCCCACACGCCCGCCCAATTAGGATGTGAAAAGTCAGCCAAACACCACCCGTAAGCCAGCGACGCCGCCCGCCATCAAAGTGCGCCCATTCACGTAGCGGCGCGGCCCAATGGAGACACACCGCCCGACGGAATCACGTACCGCCCGGCGTACAAATTACGATGCCACAACCAAACAGCTCCCCCGGCTAAGAGACACCGCACGTGAAAGCAAGGCGGAAACCCGACCGCACAGTACGGATACCAAAGAGGCGGACCCCCGAGCATGTATCCAGCACTGCAGGCCCTCCCCATGCTCTACCTGATGCAGAACCTAGGAGTCAACGCACCGCGGAGACGCAGGTAGGCAGACACACAACAAGGGCACGCAAACACCGCACACAGTGCAAGTGCGGTAAAACTGTACATGGCCCCCCGACACCCCTGCGTGGACGCGACACATCCACCACTGCACCCACAAATGTCACATCGGGCAAATTGTAACAACTCGCAACAACCGGGGACACACCACCTGGGACCAGGAACTAACGTCCCCGTCACGGCCCCGCAGCACAGCGGCGACGACGCAGCCACACATGCGCACAACGCATAGGCCAACGGCAGCGCCATGTATGCGCCGCACACAAACAACACAGGGTCACAACCAAACACCACACACACCAGCCCCACCCAGAGCGCACATGTCACGTGACAGTCCTGCCACAGTCATGTCGCCAACCGGCAATTCACTGTTGCCAACCTGACGTCACACAACTGACCCGAACATGTCAGTGATGTCACGCCAAATTAGGACACACCCCTGTGTGCAAAACATGGCGAAGCACACAGCGGCGGCAACATCACCCAGCAGAATATGGACCCCGTCGGAAAAAGGTACGCCAGTACCACACAGAAACACCGATACCACCCTGCACCCAATACCAAGACATGCAATACGTAACATCAAAGATCCCGGGGACCGACAACAGGTGGCTCCAATTACAACACCCACACACAAGGCCCAACGTATAGCGGAAACGCAGCGTGCCGCCCACACACGGGAGAGGAGATAGCACTGAATGGCCTTCCATACCCACACCGAAACCACAGCTCAACTATTCAAGCAGGACAACACAGTCATTATTCCAAAAAAGCCCAACACAGGCATGCAGAGGGAACCGTCCCCTGGGCAGATAGCGCATAACACGAAAGAACATTCCGAAGGGAAAAAAGAAATGATACCACTCCCCCATGTGGTTCACATGCAAGTTATCGGGAAGGAGTCAGACACCACTGACCTTGACCATTCATAGAAGCATGTGGGATGAGGGCCCGTGTCCTTCGCACAAGCTACTATAACCCAAGCCCTGCCACCCTACGACCATAACAGAATTCCCACCAACGTCGGAGGTTGCACTCTGCAGACTGCACAGACAGCCGGAGCACGCCATCACATCGCCCTTCAGCAAAATGGCACTTGCACCACACCTACCCAACTACGCTGGACAGATGAAGCTGTACAAACATTACCTGATACAGATATTGGGATGTGAAAATCTGGCCTTGCTGAACGTAAGTTACCGACTAACTTACCGCATCGCATTGTTCAGCTGCGACATCCCCGTCTTCTACTGTCGGAGGTGTCCTTTCCACTATCCTGTGGATTTATGTCTCTCCAACCCTGCATGTCCAATGGCGGACCTGGTACAACTGTTCAACCCCTGGACGTCCACGACAGGGTCTGTTCAGCCTATGGGGGCATGGCGTATGTGGCTGCAATCGGACCCACACTGCAATGGGACCACTGTGCCTCGACACGACGGATTCTGGATCACAGTTTCATCGAATGTCATCCAACATGTCCCATCATGCTCCTACAAGGGACAACTTACGACCAACACCTTGACAGCCACCATCCGCTACATTGGATGGCATCCTCTACATTGGATGGCATCCATGTTTACCACCAATGCCATGGAAGCCCTGCTGGAAGGTATCGCATTCCTGACAACCTGTCAATTCGTCGGGCCCCGACGCAACACCCCCAATTGAACAATGATGTCCCACACCGTACCCATGCCTGGCATCCACACGGACTGAGCAGTTACCAGTACAACAACTATACCACACAACCTGCAACTAACACCACACCATCAACTACACTGCCATGACATCGGATATTTTCGGGACATGCACTCTGTACCTCATCACATCCAGTAACTCTGCATGAACAGGGGGAGGCAGAGGCATTGGATTTGTGTATGGCAACCACATGGACATAACTGCACGTACAACTATGCCATAATATGTATCCTGCGCCCATGAACATATGCACCGGTCAGTGGACAGTAATCATTCGGCTGTAGTATGTGAGAGCTGTCACCTCACCTCCCTCTGAACTTCCGTGCCAGGACTTTTGCATGGACAACAAGTGCATCCCCCAACAACATGACCCCAGTGACTGTGTCATGTCCAGTAGCCACCACATTGCAACAACAAGTGGGACGCCGTTGCATGCACGTAAGCCCATGCCCTGATGTCACCTCCACGCACGTGTGTATGAGTAACAATAGCAGCAAACCTGTAACATGGAACTGAGATGTACTGTGCCCTTGATGTCAAGTGGTCTGATAGGCGAAATGTATACTGTCTGTGTCAAAGTTAGCAGCTCCACAGTAATTAGCAAATGTACATTAGCACAGCAATGGCTAAGCAGTTGTAATTCTGAAGCACACATCCCACAGTCAACAACTAATGACATGTACCCCTACACCCTATGCTATGTGTAATCATGCTGAGTATATCCTCCACATGCATTTCGCTGCCAGTAGTGTCCACTATACTGCATCACAGAGGACATAAGTCCCAATACATGGCTTGAAGCAAAAATGTGTCTCTGCTGATTGATTTCACAAGTACGAATGTGAGAGGATGAGAGTGTGTGAAGTACACGGCAGTCGTGAGATGACCATGTAGTCCACTGTCATTGGATGTCATCGCAAATGAGTAGCCACAACAGTGGCCACAGGGAAATACCACAGCTCGTGGAGCAGGACTTGTCACACTCTGAAGTCGCCCGAAAGATCACCACATCAACACTGACGGCCTGCTCACTACAAAGCACAGTCCTACACATGTTTACAATGACCCACACAGTCTGACCACACACTCAGCAACAAAAAGTGGGAGCCACGCTAAAGCATGCCACAGCAATGCCTGACAAAACACACACACGACATCAGAGTGGGTGGGCAGCACTGCACAGTGAGCAAGAACTGCTGAAATGCTGACATGCACAATTGGACTAGACACAATCTTGACAGTCACACACCCTGCACACACACAACGTCTGAACCATAACAAGTAGGAGTCAGCCTGAACTGCAAGGACACACCCACACACCGCATACTGTGCAACATACAACACACCCATCACATCATATTCAAAGACCTCAGCACGGTAACAAACATCCACCATGTCCCGGGGTGACATATGTGTGCAGTCGACATGGACACGACACACACATACACACCAACGCCACCACAATCACACACCACACACCACCACCTCCCAAATGCACACATTGAAAGTAAGCCATGTGCCCAGTCACAATATCCATCACAGCCACCACTGTCTCAGAAGGAGATGGGTTAGTGTGCCTACCAATCTAACAGGATGCCAGTACGAATCGGTGCTGTGTGTGTGCTACGGGACAGTTGCAGGTCCGGCCCTGAGAGAGTAGCACAACTGTGGATGACACACATGTGTCATGTGAAGCTGGAGTTACGCTTGGCTCAGGTGGGTGGGTGTGACGGGTAGGTGCGCACATGCAATGTTGAAACACGCTGTGTTGGGAGGATTCCGGAACAGTACATTGCTGCTCTCCTGGGAATTTGTAAAGACCACCTGTCTGGGGATGAATGTGAACTCGTGTGTGCACAACAGGCGGGCACACGATCAATGCTGCATCAGGTGTAGACGTCAGCCCACCCTCCGTGGACATGCTGGATACTGCTGTGTGTCCGCCAGGCCCTTGCCAAGGCACTGACATCCCCTGTCGACCAGGTGTATCCCCAACATTGTCCACCTGCACAGGCAATCCAGGGCACGGGATGGCAGTGGAGCATGGTGGGTGAGATGTCATGGCGCGCTCCTCCTGGACACATCAGGCAGGCAACACATCCTCAATTAGTAGTATGGCACAAGTCTAATGGAAGTAGTGGGGGGACGCACACATCACGAGCAGGAGTGACGTCACGGAAGGTGGCTCGCACCATCTCACTCATTGCCTATATCCCCACACACGTTACATGCCATTGCAACAGAGAAGCCAGCGCGTGCATAAGCAGCTCCAAGCTCGCCCCCGAGAGGCCAAAGAGTGAATGTGTGGGTCCATGAGCTCCAGTTGGACGCGGCCTGGGCCGCTAGGGCAGCCACAGCCTCTGTGTGTTGCAGGTGGTGTATCCAGACTGCGGAGCCTGTCATGCATTGTCAATGTTGCCCGGGTCTCGAGTCGGGGCACCACGCAGGTGGACGGCGTCCCACCACTTATTATGCCGCGAGACAGACCACTTGTTCAACTGGACCCACACATACACTCCTTGGCCTCTCTGGGGCGAGCTTGGAGCTGCTTGTGCATGCGCTGGCTTCCCAGGTGCTAACGCATATTTTGGTGAGCGAGGGGAGGCCATGAGGACAGGGTAAAATATGACTGTTTGACTTCCAGTCAGTTCAAGGAATGACCCTGATGTGGTCATGAAAAGACGTGTCTCGTGTGTATTGCAACTAGTAGATAAGCCGATGAACTTCCCATGTCTTGCATGTAGCCACGCACCTAGCCCCGCCCACTCACATTAAAATGAGTACCAGCACCACACCCTTCCCATTCGAAGCACTGACTGGGGGTGATAACCATTGGACAGTCTTGTGTAGTCCACCCACGCGTACATGTGGGCCCTCCATGATCCATGTCACCTGTGGCAAAGTGATGTCATGGGCAATGACGGAAGTGAGGAGAGCTGTCTGCCCCACGCACAGATGGCGCATCAGCTCAACAGACCCAGCACTGAGGGCAGCAGGGGTCACATGTGCAGGGGCAGCTGTGCCTGGTGTGAAGGCACATGCATATAGATAGCACATCGACCAATGTATAGTCTGCCCACATCTACTGTCCATTGTCAGGTGGACCTAGCAAAAGTTCACAAGGCAACACATCTGTGTTGGTGTACCCACTGTGACCAAC
Organism: Calotriton arnoldi; assembly: GCA_963921515.1. Classification (NCBI taxonomy): domain Eukaryota; kingdom Metazoa; phylum Chordata; class Amphibia; order Caudata; family Salamandridae; genus Calotriton; species Calotriton arnoldi. The sequence goes on from CAWUFW010018003.1 coordinate 177,862, forward strand.
ACTGCACAACAACCAACGTACTCGCCCTGCACATGGCCCACCCCGCAACGGTGGTCACATTCAGTGGCACTATCTCACACACACATCCCTTTCACGAGGCATGGTGTGACCAATGTACAGGGCTGAGTTTGCGCTCATCCGGAGAGTGCTGAACAGGTGACACATGTAACCCACTAGTCATTCTGTGTTGTCACCTACTGGCATTGTGCAGTCAATGTGCAGGCCAGGCCTGCTGGGACTGAGAAGGGCAGCATGGCCCCAGCCTGACATTCACACGAGCAACAAGTGCACTGAGACCTGCATTGCCAATTGTCTGTGCCACTGGATGTCTGACATGAAGTTGCCATGTACCACCACTCGGGAGGGACAGACATGTCAAAGCGCCCGAGAGCTCACATACCACTGCCACCTGCAGTCAGCATGGTGAGCAGTGCATGTTTGAACACCACAGGCTCTGACTTATAGTGCTGCGGATCAACGACATGTGTGACCCCCACATGCACTCCCACACACACTGCAGTTGTCTCTCACACACAACTTTCGCAAGGAATAGCCATGTGCAGTGTGCGTGGAGCTCGGAATCCAGGATCTCCAGCTCCTCGCTGGTGAGTGGACCTGGACATATCCTCAGCGTCATCCATGTGTAGGTGGAGAGGTGGCAGCAGCAGGTGTTGTTGAGGGGTGCCAGGCTGCAGTCCCAGGTAGCTGTGGTAATGCCGGTCTCACTCACACACTCACATAGCCCCCTGGGGCAGTTTCAGTGGGTCCAAGCTGCTGCAATTTGTGTACCATGTCTGCCAGCTTCAATTGCAGACGATGGCCTGCTCCAAGCTGGCCCGGGACGCTTACCTCCATGGTGGAACACGCAGGGTGCAACCGTGAGGGTCATTGGAGTTGGCCGTAAGGGCCTTGCCCATGGCGGGTACAGTCCGCTGATGCCATGTGCACCACACAGTTTAATGTGCGCAATGCTTCTGCAGGTGTGGCCATGATTTGTGTGTGGGTGCAGGTCCACAATGGACGGGGCCACAACATGCTGTGTGCATAGGCAGGGACGGCCAGTGGCCAGCCTCCACATGTCTGTTGGCATATCATCATGTACACATTGGCATGGGAGCATGGGATGTGCATATGCACACACATGCCATCTTTCACTATGTACATCTGCCACTTGGTCCGTGCAACGTTACGTGTCACTTGTGATGTGTATTTGCAATCACACAGCCGTGTTGGCATGGAGCTGTCAATGTGTACACCTGTCAATGTTTCTGGAGGTGTGATCCGTACAGTGCTGTACATAGGGTGCAGTAGGGACATCAATGACTGTCTCATATCCCCTCGTGCCACAGGTCCCACTTGTTTTGGCCGCTCAGCCTGTGTCCATAGCGTTGTTGGTGTGTGCCCTACACACCCAGCCTCGGAAGCAGTGTGATGCACAGCAGCTAGTCATGTTGCCGTGGTGTTGCAGCTTTCCGAATATGCAGTCTGTTGCCATCAGCATGCCTTACAAGTTGTTAAGGCCTAACTCCCCATGTGCATGCTCATAGCAATGGTGTGTGTCACTGCCCATTGCTATTGGTACGGGACCTGTGTAAGTGTATTGTGGCTGTGCTGTCCCTACTTGTCAGCTGTTCTGTGATTCAATTGCTTGGTCAGTCATTTTTGATTTGTGTATGTGTAAATGCTTTGTGGCGTGTTGCTTTGACATGTGTCCACTTCCATCTTTCCTAGGAGGAGGCCAAACATACATCGCCCCTACCAATTGCTGTCAAACATGGAGGATGTGGAGGTGATCCGGAAGTTCCATCTGGACCGACCCACCCTGCATCGCCTATGTGCCTTGTTGGAACCCCACCTCCGTCCTCGCAGGGTGTATCCTACTGCATTTACCCCCACGACTAAGGTGATGGCTGCACTGCATTTCTTCGCCACTGGGTCATTTCAACACACAGTGGGCAGTGGAGGTGGGATGTCCCAGCCCATGTTCTGCATGGTGCTGAGGGATGTACTGTCAGCTATGATGCTGTACAGGAACAGGTACATACGATTCCCCAGGGCTCGTGAATTGGCGGCAGTGAAGGGTGATTTCTATGCCCTTGGACGGATCCCCCACGTTGTTGGTGCAATAGATTGCACCCATGTTGGCCTTGTTGCACCACAGGCCACTGAGCACCTCTACCGCAATAGGAAGCACACCCACTCCCTGAATGTGCAAGTGGTGTGCCTTGCGGACATGGTCATTTCACACGTGTGTGCGAAGTTTCCAGGATCGGCACATGACGCGCACATCATGCGCAACAGCATCCTACCACGTCTGATGACCAATCTGCAACCGGACCGTGCTTGGATTGTTGGTGAGTATGTGGAGTAGTGTAGCGTGCTGGCTGTGCGATGCTGTATTGTGTCCAGTTGGAATTGCAACGATTCTCTGTGTCCCTCACACCCAGGTGACTCTGCTTACCCGAATGGGCCCTGGCTGCTCAGCCCATTACGACATCCTCGTACCCCAGCTGATGTCCGCTACAAAGAGGCACATGGGAGGACCAGACGTGTGGTTGAGTGGACCTTTGGCCTCCTCAAGTCCAGGTTCAGATGCCTGGACCGCACCGGGGGCGCACTGGCGTACTCCCCACAGAAGGTGTTCCAGATAGTAGTGGCTTGCTGCATGCTGCACAATCTGGCTATTCGCAAGCAGTGTATTTATTTACAGCGGTGACATGTGATTGTGTGCAAGGTGATGACAAAAGTGGTGCATGCTGTGACAATGATTTGAGGCCATGGCTGCGTGATGGTCAAGGTGTACCCATGAAGTTCTATGTCCACAGTCCAACAGACACATGCCATTCACATGGCAGTGTGGGGTAGGATCGTAGTCCAAGTCAGTGCAGTAGGTGGTCAGGGTGGCTGGCTGACTCACTGGCGTTTGGTGCGTGCGAAGTCCTCTCTGGACACCTGTTTCCTCTTCGGACGGCCCCTTCCACGTTTGGTAGGGGGTGTGTTGGTGGGCTGCTGGTGGTGGCTGAGGACTGCTCACTAGCTGTGGACGCAGGGGAACTAGATGTTGCACGACCCTGCGCCACAGCACGTGGTGGCGGCGGTGGTGTGGCTGGCCTTGCTTGGGCCCTCCCCCCAACACCTGCTGGGCCATGAGGTCCACAAGTTTGTCCATACGGGTCACGATTTGGCCCATATGGGCGTCCATGGACCTCAACACCCCAAGGACCTCCCGCGTGTCGGCAGCCGACCTGGCCCATTGTCCTTGGGCCTCTTCATAGGCCCCAAGGACTCTTGAGATTTGCGGCAGGGCTTGGCTCCCAGGCTCAGATGGCGTTGGCCTGACCCTGCTCCTCCCACCGGTACTGCTGCCACCGACCTGCCCACTCGCCACATTGGTCACCACGGTCCTCTGTCTGGCTCCCAGGGTCGAGCACGATGGGTGTGCCACCCCTTGCGCTGGTTGAGTGGTCAGGGATGGCGTGGTGGTGGTGGTGGTGGTTGTGGCGGTGGTGGCCGCAACGACCGTGGCAGCAGGGGTCTGTGACTGGTCAGCAGCCCTGGGTGATGTGTTGGTGGGTAGGAGGGGCCCTGGGGAGCGGTTGGGCCCTGCCACTCCAGACGGGCCTGGTGGGTGGTCCTCGTCCGAAGAGGTGTCCAGGTCTTCTACATCCGTGAGTCCGGGTCGGGGGCTTGCGGACTGGCTGTGCTGGCTGCTGTCTCCCTCTCCAGCATCCAGCTGTTCGGCACCTGTGGGGAGAATGTGATAGGTCATTGTGTTGCACCTAGCAAAGTATGTATTGGTTGTCTGACATTCACAGTTCGTGCACTGTCGTGCACAGGTTTCCCAGGGGCGTGTGTGTGGATGTACGATGTGTGTATGTGTGGGCTAGGCAATGGTACTGTGTGAGGTGGACATGTGGCATGGGACGGATTAGCAATGCCGATGGGTGTGTGTTGCTATGCTCCTACATTTTGTGGCTCGGGTGTATGCGGGCTCCAGACCCATCGACGATGGTGGGTTGAACTATGGTTTTGGGGTTCAAATGGAACGCTTGGAAACGCAGATGGCAAAAGGGGTACAGCCCCTCAACGCTTTTGGGTTGAAATATGGTTTTGGGGTTCAAATGGAACGCTTAGAAACGCAGATGGCAAAGGGGGTACAGCCCCCTCAACGCTTTGGGTTGAACTATGGTTTTGGGGTTCAAATGGAACGCTTAGAAACGCAGATGGCAAAGGGGGTACAGCCCCTCAACGCTTTTGGGTTGAAATATGGTTTTGGGGTTCAAATGGAATGCTTAGAAACGCAGATGGCAAAAGGGGTACAGCCCCTCAACGCTTTTGGGTTGAACTATGGTTTTGGGGTTCAAATGGAACGCTTAGGAACGCAGATGGCAAAAGGGGGTACAGCCCCTCAACGCTTTGGGTTGAACTATGGTTTTGGGGTTCAAATGGAACGCTTAGGAACGCAGATGACAAAAGGGGTACAGCCCCCTCAACGCTTTTGGGTTGAAATATGGTTTTGGGGTACATACTGTGAGTCATGGGTGCAGAACGTGACATGTGTTCTGGCAACATGACAGTGCATAGACAAAGGTGTGTGTCTGTCTAACATACCCGGCATATCTGCTGACTGTCATCATTTGTGGACATTACATTGGTGGCATTGTTGTGAGTTCGTGCTTGTTGTGTGCCACACAACGTATTGCAGATGGGCAAAATCCTTGGTGTGCGTGCTGCCCTCGAACATGTGCATCAATGCAGTGCTCTTGGGGTGTTGACTATATTATGTGTGTTGTTACTCACAGTGTGACGTGCGCTTCAGTCACTGCAGGCACATGATTTGTCATGGGCAGGTATCTCTGCATGACTGCTGTATGAGGGCCAGCTGTTCGGATGACATACCTTCCATGACACTGGGGCTGACAGATGAGATGCATGATATGTTGAATGGGCATTGTGTGCCTGTGTGTTTCATGGGTCCAGTGGTGTTTGTGTGCAATATTGTGGTTCCACGCTGTTACTTCTAGTAAGGTTTGTCTTACATGGGCATTGTTGTACGATGTGTGGGTGACAGGCAGTGAGGACTACATGGACAAGACTTCGATGGTGTTGCTGATGTGTGTGATGGGTGGCACAGTGCCTGCCATGTGGGTCTGTACTCCAGTGGGACTTGTGCATGCAGCCGTGGCTCCTTAGGTGTTGCTGTATCTGTGATGGGTCATGTGGGGTATGACTCTGTGATACATGTCCGTGTGCACATTGGTCACATGATTGTGACAGGGAGCAGTGCTGCATGTTCCTCTGCTACGTGACATGTCCCATGTGTCAGTCGTAATACTGTCCTCATGCCTACAGACACCCCGCCCTGTACAGTCTCCCACCTACAGGTTGTTTTTGAGTGCGCAATGCAATGGATGCCACATGGTTATGGGTGGGAGGGGTGCTCCATGTTGCTGGTCTGTGGGAGTGGGGGCGGTGTTGTGAGTTGTGGTGATGGCCTGACACCCACAGGAACCCCTGCATGTGGGGTGAGATGTCTACCTGTCGGATGCAGGTGTGCACTGCAGTGGCTGACGCATGGGTGTGGGGGTGCTCCACCTTGCTGCGCTGTGGGACTGGGGGCCTGGTGGCTGTTGTACTTCAGCTGTCCCCCTCCGACCCACTGCCTTTGTGTTGCGGCTACTTACCTGTTACTTGTCGGTTAGTGCAGCTATGGCTGACACATGGGTGTGGGGAGTGCTCCTTCTGGCGCTTCTGGAGTACGAGGGGACCTGGTGGGAGTTGCGGTGCTGGCTGACTGTACACATGCCCCCATGGTTATGTCAGTTGGTAGGTTTGGGCTGTGTGTGTGAGTGTCTGTTGCATGAGTGAGTGATGTCTTGTGTATTGTGTACTGGACATGGGGGTGTTTGTCCCTCGGAGCTATGGCATAGTGGTAGTGCATGTGAGTACATAGCGGTGTGCTGGTATACGTTTGTTTGTACTTACCAGCCTCGACTCCCCCTGGTAATCCGGTGAGGATCTCTGGATGTATGATGACTCGCACCTTCTCCTCCCACGCCTTGAAGGACTTGAATAGCGTGGGATTACCTCCGCCAGTCCTGGCAGCCAGCTGCTGATTTTTGGCCTCCTTCTTCTTGACCACGCTTTTCAGGTCATTCCACCTTTTGTTGATTTCGCCTCTGTTGCGTGGCACGTTCCCGACTGCATTGACCTGGTCTACGATCCTGCTCCACAACCGGTTTCTGGTGGATAGTGGTGTCTGTTGGACCTGGTTGCCATAGATTTGTGGGTGCACCTTGACGATCTCGTCGACCATGACCGTCAGCTCAGTGGAAGTGAACTTGGGCATTCTGTGTGATGCCATGGTGTGTGTTTTGGTGTTTGTGGTGCTGGTGCGGTGTGTGCTGTGTGATGTGCAGGGGGTTTGTGTGGCAGGTGTTTGGTGGTGGTGGTGATGGGTGTGATGGGTGCGTGTCTGTGGTGTGCTACTGTCCTTTGTGTCTCGCTGTGTTCTGTGCTGTCGTCCTCCGTTTGTAATGTTGCAAGGGGTTGTGGTCTGTGAAGGGGCTTGTTTTGTACTTGCCTATGTGGTTGTGTCATGATGGTCTGTTGTTTTCAGGTGTGTTGTGGCTGGTGTTCTGGGATTTGTAGTTAATTTGTTTGTCCAGGGGGGGTGTGTTTCCGGGATGCGTACTGTGTTTGGGTATTTGTGCGTGGGTTGCTGTGTGGACTTGTTGGCCATGTTGTGTGTGTTTGTTTTTGTCCGCGGATGATTTCTGTGCAGGGACGTGGCCGCCTGAGCTTCCACCGTGTCCATTTTCGTCACTGTTGTTTGCGCTGGCGGGCGGTGTATTTGTGGATTTACCGCGCTCATGTCGGTGCGATCCTAATTTCACGGCCGGTATCTCGGTCGTCAGGGCGGGCGGTTTTGGGTTGTCGTGCGTATTTCCGTCCTTGGCGGGCGGATGGACTTGGATTCGGACACGGGCGGGCGGTATTTTTTGTGTATTTTCCGTCGCCGGCGGTTTGCGGCTCACGCCATCGTAATTGCTCGGTCGGTATTCAGGCGGTGTGGGCGGGCGGATTTCTACCGCTATGGTAGATGGCGGATTTTTTACCGCCCGACATCCTAATGGGCCCCTATGTTTTTTAAATTATTTTATTGTGTTGAAGAGACTTTGTTTCTATCACATTGACTGCAGTGGGAATAGTAAATTTTACCCCTCCACAATCCAACACTTTCCCTACTTTTGCACTTATTGAAGTGGAAATAGTAAATGTTACCCATCCCCAATCTAACACTTTCCCTATTGTTGAACTGACTCTAGTGGGAAGAGTAAATTTTATCCCTCCGCAATCCAACAGTTTCCCTACTGTTCCACTGACTGGAGTGAGAATAGCACATTTTACCCATCCTCAGGCCAACACTTTCTCTACTGTTGCACTGACTGGAGTGAGAAAAGTACATTTTACCCCTCCACCATCCAAAACTTTCCCTACTGTTGTACTGACTGGAGTGGGAATAGTATATTTTACCTCTCCACAATCCAACATTTTCCCTGCTTTTGAAGTGACTGCAGTGGGAATGTTAATTGTACCCCTGTTGGTCGCAACTCACAGCTTCGTCACAGCGGCACAGCTCCCCCACCCTAATGTGGCACAAACGTAAATATCGGTCTCTGGGGCTTCCAGGTCCCTTGGAGACTCATCATGGCACCAGAGCCAAGTTCAAATTCACCACCCAGAAGCCGAAAGGGGGAGCATGGCCCAGCAGCCACTGCTAGAGATAGTCGTGGACTCGGCGGCCCGGGACGGCCAGCGGGTACCTGAGGCACGGACCCCTGACTAATGCAGTGGCAGTTTGATGCTCGGAGAATGCTCCTCAGAAAATGCACCTCCCTCCCCAGACGAGAGCCATCCGGCCCGCACATTGCGTCATTATGAGTCATCATGACTCAGGAGTGCATCGCTTCCTGTTGTTTACTGCAGTGCTGCTGAGAGAGACTCCGATCAGAGCGGAGCCTGCAGAGGAGGAGTACGAGGCCGAGTGGAAGATGGAGATGGGCAGCTCCGGCTGGGGAGGCTGCAGTGCACCCCGTCACATTGGCAAGTGTGACCTTACTCCGCAGCGGATCTCCGTACAGCTGTTTGTCAAAACAGTAACGAAATAATGGTTTTAAAGGATATCTGTTACCAGTGGCTACTTTTGCTGACAAAGTGGGGGTTACGACCAGGTGGAATTTCAATTATGGCAGAGTAATCGGAGTAAGTTTGATAATTCAGCATTACTCTTTGATGTGGAATTATCAATAATTACACGATCACTCCTGCTTGCATAATCCTGCATAATCTGGAGGAAAAAAATCCTACCGCAAGAGCACATTTACCGAGTATGAGCAGCCGCTTGTGGTCGCTCTTCATGTTCTACTTTATTTAGTGCTATTTCTTAGTGCAAAATGAATCCTCGTGTCCATTTTGGATGCAAATGGGCAAATAGCGCTAAATGCCAGGAGTAAATTGGGAAAAATCCTACTCCAAGAGACATTTAACGCTATTTCTTAGCGCAAAATGCATTCCTCTACCATTTTGGACACAAGGGGGCATTTTGGCTAAGAAAATAATGCTAAATGGAGGGAGTAAATGGGGGAAAATCCTACCCCAAGAGCACATTTAGCGAGCGTGAGCTTCTGCTTGCTATTTGTGTTCTGTTGCATGTAGCTCTATTTCTCAGCACAGAATGCAATCTCATGATCATTTTGGATGTGAGGGGGTATTTTTGAGCTAAGAAATAGTGGTAAATGCAGAACTACTTTGCTCGTGTAATTATACCTAATCTCGTATAATTCTCAGGTAATTGCACTTGATTATGTGACACTGAATTATTCAAGTTACACCCATCCCTAGAGCAGGTGTAACTCATACTACAGCATTGGAGACTGGTACAGGAAACTTTGGACTCAAAAAATATTCTCACACTTCGTCAGTGACCCACAGGACTATACTGAGGGAAATTTGCTTTGTTTTTGTACTATATGGCCTTCTATTCTATTCTATTCTATATAGCACTTATATAGCGCATGGCTACTCGTAGTGCTGCTAGTGTGAAGGCGGCTGTTCTGACAGATCAGAGGGGTTATTCTGAAACAGCCAGGTTTTGAGTAACTTGCAGAACCGAAGTTCCTTCGTAGTCGATCGCAGAGAGGTGGGGAGGATGTTCCACAATTTGGCACCATTGTAACAGAAGGACCGCCCTCTCCATGTAGATCTTCTGATGGAGGGGATCTTGGCCAGGGAGGCATTGGAGGAATACAAGGTTCACTCCGGAAGATGTGGGGAGATCAGGGAACAAGAGATCAGAGGCCCTGCTTTCAGGAAGGCCCTATGGGCAATACAGAGTGATTGGAATTTAATGCACTCCGCTACAGGGAGCCAGTGAAGGGATTTTAGGCTTAGCTAGGTCCAATGGTGTCTAGGAATATTATGAATATGAGCAGCAGCATTCTGCATTCTGAGAGCCCTCCTCTATGATCTCTCTGCATCAATATGGTATGGCCCTTCAGGAGAGAGAGAACACAGGGATTCAAAACTGGACGGAGGTGCACCAGGGGTGTGTTTTTGCCCCCCGGTTATTTTTATTATATATTAATAGTTTGGAGCCAGTTTTGTGTGCTAATGATACAGATGCCCCGATTATAGCTGGAAAAAGGTCCCAAATTGTTATACATGGTTGACGTGGTTTTGTTGGCCAGAAATCCCAATGGTCTAAAGACACTAGTGGATGAATTTGTCTCATTTATGGGATCTCTGAGTCTGGCAAAAAACGCTCAAAAACCTTTATGATGATGTGTAACCCAGGACGAACAAAGATGAGGGGCATTAAGATACAAGGACATCCTTTGGCCCTTACCCCTTAATTTTCTTACCTGGGAGTGGTTTTCATTTCCAAGGGGATGGGGACCTTCCACCTTCGCTGTAATGCGTAAATGTACGGGCTCTGTCGAGTTTGCTTTCGACTTGGCTCGACATATTGGGAAAAAGCCTGTGGTCCCCTTTTGGAATGTTATAGGAGAAAGCATTTCCCTATTTTCACATATGCCGTGGGTGTGTGGGGTTATATAAATCCCAAGTCCTTGCAAAGTGTACAAAATCATGTATTAAGGAGACTCTAAGGGTTCCTCCTACCTGTTCCACATATATAGCCTATCAGGAGCTCGGGATGGAATATGTAGAACACACCATTAACCTAGCCACTTTGTTGCTATGTTGTTCTATATGGACAAACGTGCATGTCACTTTTAACAGAGAAATTGCACAGGATTGTTTAAGGTATGACAGAGCTATGGCCAACCCCTTGGCTTCATATCGAAACACTTTCATCAGCCTGCAAGGATGTTGAAGCAGGATATGGCCCGGGTCAAGTCACTGTTTAAACAATTGAGACAACATGCTAGCAAATAATGCGAGTCTTCCAAAATTAGTGTTAGAGAGCATGCTGCTCTGCATGTGACCCTGGGAATGGCAGCAAATTTGAGCTGGTTTGACTCCTCATGGGAGTGAATGCTAATCACGTGATTCTGCTAAGCTTTCGTGAGATGACACTTGAGTTTCCCTTTGGAGCAGTATAAGGGGGGTGATATGCCCCAGTGATGAGGCCTCACCTCAAAGCCTGTTGCACTTTCTATTTTTTTGTAAATTCTATCAGGAATATAGTAGGATGTATTTTCTTCCTATTGTTAGGAGGTGGGGCATTCGGAGTTCTCTGGTTGTTTTGGAATATTTGCAAACATTGGATTGCCCCTTGAGTTGTTAACATCTAATCTTTCTTAAAATGTGCAATCAAAAGGAGGAATTTAATGCTGTTTTAGCTGGTTTTAGGTCTGATTATTTTTTAATGTGCAGAAGGTAGCATTTTGGTGGTATTTATTAATTTATTGTGTTTTATTGATGCCTTTAATCAGGAATTTTGGTCACAGGGATTATTATGAAGCATGCACTCGAATGTTAGAAAGGTTACTGATTGCTTCCCCTTGCTGATGAAATGTGTGCCCAAACGTGTGCAGCACTTCTCATTATACTATGTACTGTGTTTTTTATTTATTGTACTTTTATGGTCACATCGTGGCCAAAATAAAGAATAAAAATAAAGAATAATGGATCATTAGGGGGCTGTTCCACCCCATACACCTCCCCTGAAACTACGTCCCTGGGGAAGAGGTATGCAATGTGGGAGATATTAAAAAGAGAAGGCTAGGTTAGGAGAAATTCTCTAGGATTCAACTGGCGCAAGCTCTTCCTGGAAGGTTACCTGGATACAGTCTCCATCTCACTCCTCTCCAGAAGGCTATCCTCTTCACATTCACCACCCACCTGCTATATGGGCTGCCTCTTTCGGACAACATGAATGTGGTGCCATGTAAAATTCTAAACCCTTCTCTCACTCACTAAAAACAAGCCTACTCCTCCATATATGTTCTGCACCCATACCTAATTTTTTAGGCATAGATCACATACCTACCACTCAAAAACTCCCTCTTTCACATAACCCCATAAATATCTAGATGTTTAGATTACATATTGTTTTACCTGTACTCTTTTCATTCAGGCACTCCTTCAAGTAGATTGATTGCTTCAGCTCGGGCAGAACTAAGTGCAAGTGCAAAAAAGGCAACACATATGGCAGGTCTCTCAACACAACCCAGCTACACACACAGGTATGTCCTTATGCTACCAATGTCACTACAACACTATATGAGATTTCTGTGACTTGTTTTGTTAAACCCTAACACTATATTTTACAATGTGTTTTGCAATAACTTACAATTGCAGGTAAATCTGACCTTGACATTTATATTGTTAACCAATTATATACTCAGACTTTTAAAAAACTTTTTAAGGCCCTTTGTTGCTGTCCCATTTACTAGGGACTGCAGCGTAATTACGCAAAGTGCCAGCAAAATTATGCAAGATTATGTGGAATTACATGAAGAGCAAAATTCAGTATCTAGGGATTAATGCACATTCACATCAAAAATGGACCAGAAGATGCATTTTGCACTAAGAAAATAATGTTGAATGCAACAGAACACAAACAGCAGCAGCCCCTCGCCTTCTATTACTGTGCTCTTGTGATAGGCCTTCATGTCCCAAGTTTCTCTGAATCACACAAACAGGCGTAATTGCATCATTTGTAGTAATTTTGCATCACAAAAGTAAGACAAATTACTGAAATTACTCTGATTATTCTGGTGTAATTAACATTTCACCGAAGCCTACAATCCACCACCTGCCACAACATCTACTTCTGGTCTTAACACTGCATCCAAAACTGAGACTGGCACCAGAGGACAGACTGCTAAGAGAAATGTATGTTCTTTTGGCTTTGAGTCTACCCTCTTTGTTTGTAACTCAGATGGTGGCTGTATGTATATTGTCACACATCCCTATTTGCACCCTGGTCAATAAGTAATGCAAATGTTTTATCCAGTTATTAGACTTGGCATTGTAAGAAAAGCACTGTAGAATATCTGTTAGTCCTTGATTTAATTTGCAGGAGAGATTTCTATTATATCTGCCATGATCTTATGAAACTAGCTTACGAAGCCATTGACTCCAGGGGGCATATTTACAACGAAGTGGCGGAGCGTGGTGTTAGCCTCCTTGGCTTGACGCCACGCTCCGCCACTTCTGCAATGAAGGGCTGTACCATATAAACAACCTTTAAATGGAGTTTTGTAAGTTTTATGTGTGCTGCTTAATGCAGCACACATAGAAGTTACAAAATGTCATTTTTTTAAAATACTGTTTATGTGCAGGAAGGATCACCTTCCTGCACATAAACAATCAAAGGCCTTTTGCTGTTTCTATGTGTGCTGCACAACGCAACACACATGGAAACAGCAAAAACGAGGAGGAATAAAGCATTTCTCCTCGTTTTGCCTGTTTCAGACCAAGTTTTCCCTGGTCTTAATTTTGGCGCTGCCTCCTATTTACGCTGCCCTTGTAAATAGGAGGCAGTGTCAAAGTCAATGGGTGTTGCAGCGGGGCGCCAACCGCAACACCCATTGCCCTCCCCTTTCACGCTAAGTAAAGCGTGAAAGGGTGCCTTATTTACAAGGCAGCGTTAAGCCACATTAAGTGGCTTAACGCTGCCTTGTAAATGAGGTGAAGCACATATCGCCAAAGGAACGTCACTAAAAGTGATGTCCCTGTGGCGACTGGGGTTTGAAAATATGCCCCAGGTTCTTTCACAGTTGCACAGATTTGTTTGCATCCAGTATTTCTGTAATTGATATATATTCCTCCAGCCAGTCTCTTTATTCACTGGTTATTGAGAGTAGATTTAGAGCTTGTAGGAAACTAGTTTCCCGCTCCAATGATTGCTTAATCCCCGAATAGTACAGAGTTGAGAAACAAGTAAAGAATATATCTAATATTTCCATAGGAGGGATCAGTTGTGGACCTGCATTATTTTATATCATTCCCATAGCGGAGCGTGTGTCAAGGTGTTTCGGCTGCTGTCCCAGTAGCCAGCAGCCTTTTCGTTTTTTTCATAAATCTCCAGTTTGAGAGAAATCAGTTCATATTTAGCTTGAGCCACATGCTGAAGGGTTTCAGGGCTTGGGGTTTTCCGAAATGCTTCCGTAACTGTTTCCTTTTCTCCAGATGTTTGTGTTTTTACACTTCTACCTGCTAGTGCTGCATATTTGCTCATGGATGCTCCGATATATTATTTGGCAGCTGTCCAGAGGACTTGCTAGGAGGAGACCAAGCATTTATTTCAGTCGAAATAGTCTTTTAGATATTGTCATAGTTTTTATTTTCTGCTGGTAATTTATACTTCAAAGTGTTCGTTCTCCAAGTCCCTTGGGTGGTGAATGTGAGCTCTGTATTGAGTTATATTTTAATCAGTGTGGTCAGAAATCTCTCCATCCATTATTTCACATTCAGACAAATGTGACATTAGGTGCTGAGTGATCAGAAAATAATTATTCAGGATTCCTTTTCGTGAACATCTGATAAAAAGGAATATTTCCTTCCAGTCAGGTGTATATGTCTTCAGGGTTCAATGAGTGAGTGGTCTGATGTTAAGTCTAGCAGTAATCCTCTATCCCCTGCATTTTGCTGTTGAAGCTGGTGCTGTTTGGTCGAGTATTGGGGCTGGAGCCAGACTCCAGTCTTTTGTGGAGCTGAATTTAAAAGAAAGCTCATTCAGGGAGGCTAAAAAATTACTTTTGTGTCCTATTTTTGCATATATTGACCCAGTAATGAACTTGGGTCCAGATGTATGAAGCACTATTGAGGTCGCAAACAGATTTGAGCTGTTTGCAAGTGCAAAAATGCTTTTGGTATGTATAAACACCAAACTGCAATTCTACAGAATTGCAGTTTTGATTTGCCTATCGGTATTTGGAAGGGGCGTGTTTAGGGCATCTCTTTCCAAATACCAATTCACAGTAGTATGTATTAATGTTTTACCAACTACTGAAAGGTAGTGGTAACCATTTGCAAATGGTGTGGGTTCCCTATGGGACAACTTCCCCTTTGAGAATGTAAAAAAAAAAAAATAAGAGCAAGCAAGCACTCTTAAATGTTTCATTTTTAGGTCTTGCCTAGCGTTGCAGCGCGAATGCACTGCCATCGCTTTGCGAGGCATGCAGTATACACTATAGTGTGGAAGCTTCGTGGAAGCTCCGCCCACTCTCCAGCCCATCTTCTTCATTGGCTTAGGTTATAAATGTTGCCTTCCGATTGGTTTTAAGCTTGTTAGTCCCTCCCCATGACAGCCATGTCAGTCATTTGTATCCTTCCATGGCTACTGGCCCCTTTACTGCACAGACTACTTTCTTCCCGTCCCTCCCTAAACCCCCACCGCAGTCCGTGACTTCTTGGGGCCCCACGCCCCCCTCCCCCGCACTCCCGGTCGTGCTCGTGCCTTCTCGCGCCCGCCCGCACTCCCGTTTTCAATGCAATAGGTGTCGCGTAAATGCGAGTCCTATTGCATTGTCAATGCTTGTTTTTTTGTTCGAGTGCTTGTTTTTTTTGTTACCACGGGAAGCGTACATCGTCTTATCGCTAATTATAGCATGTTCCTGCCGCATCACAACCAATCCCACGGCCGAACATATTTCTGAGAGCTGACTGTGAGTGGGAGGGTCTGATGCAGTCTCCGCCAATGCTAGTGCACCACATAGAGTTCCCAAGTGCTCATTGGCCGTAGACTCCGCACGTGACTCTCTCCGATCCTTCCTGCAACAGACTGTGGTAGCTTTCACTATGGAGCGGGCTCGGTCTTTAGTTGAAGGTGCACCTTAGGTGAGTCGGTCCAAGACGGGTGTTTTGTAATATTTATTATCCCTCCTGAAACATACGGTCCCTATTCTGTGGCTATCTTTCGGACTCTGCCTTGCTCGGGCACTTGCACCCTATCTCTGCTTACTCGAGAAAAGATGAGCCTCAGCCCTCATTTGGCAGCTGTGTGGTGGTCCTGCCCACTTAGGGAGAGGTGTACCTCAGCCCTTCCTTGCCGTACGCAGACAGAAGCAGTGGCGCTCTGAGCCCACTTACTCCATAGATAAGCCTGTTTGTAGTCGTGGCTAACTCTTGTACTCTCGGTCTAAAGCACGGCTGATGAGTAGCCCTAAAGAAGCTGGCGGTGCCCATTGTCCTGTAAGTTTGGCGCAGTGTTCATTTAACTTAAAGAAACTTCCCTCACCTCGTATCATTCCAGCCCCTTTCTAAGATGTAATTAAGATAATCCTACCTTGCATTTCCTCTCAGTTCACAGAAATATGTTTTCTAGTGAAACATGCGGCTGCTGGTTTGCTTTACCTTCTCCAAGCATGCTGTTTTGATATTGATGGTTGGGTTCTCGTTTTAATACAGCCAGCATGCTAAGAAAACACGTTGACCTGAGCAGTGTTCGTTTCTCGTGGTTCCTTCCCCCTCCCCCAGGCGCATACCCCACATTCCTGCAAAACAAAAGTTCCAGCGTTGCTATAGTGTCTAAAATCAACAGGCGCCCTAAGTGTGTGTTCCCGCTCGTCCATGTACGTGTATTGTAATTGTAATTGCATTTATATAGCGGTTACGTGTGTGATGGTATTGTAAATATGCAAAATATAGCTTTGACAGATTTTTACCTGCTTTACGTTCCTGTTTGGAACAAAAATTCCTTTTTGTGTGAAAAATAAAACAAGTTTTAGCAGACTAAAAGTGTTTAAAAGTTTAGTCTAGCTGTTTTATGTATTCGAGGCTTTACAGCAACTCGCTGGCACACGGCGCTGCTTGCAGTTAAGTTACTCTCCCGTGTCTTCCCCTAACAACACCTACCGCCCCTTACAGCTTATTTACCAGTTAAATTGTTCGTAATTGTGTGCCACTGCATCCATTTTGTGAAGAAACCCCGACTCCCTTACATAAAGAACAGAATGCGGCGCTGCAGGGGATGAATCAACTGATTACACGCCCAAAAGGACATTCAGCTGTGAATAGATATAAAGTCCAGTGTGAAACATAATATGAAAATAAAGAGCAGAGCACCAGCAAAAATTCGGGCTTTCCTACTTTGCCTCGATGTGGTCACATAATTAACCAGGCTCTTCTTAGGCGGCTTACACCTTTCATTTCACTGCGTTTCCATAGGCATTTTTTAATTTTTTTCCTCTGGCTCTTTTCTCTCCCATCCCGCCACTTTCTGTCGCTCCACGCCCGTTTCCAAATATCGCAGCCAGTAATCTCCTGCTCCAACTACTAATGCAGGAGGTGCCGGGCCCCAGCAGCTCTCCAGTTCGCGCTCCAAGACTGGGATCAAGTGCAAATCCATTCACAGAGCAGGACAGCCAGGGAACTGCTGCTGCCAGCAGCTGCTTTTACCTACATCACATGGCCCTGCTGCCTCCTACCTTTCTGCTCTCCGTGCTATCTCAGGGGTCAACAGTGGACCCTGCCAACACTCTGAGAGCTGCCATTAATACATAAACAGTGAACACTACCAGCACAGCACTGACATCTGCTAGGAGCAGCATGCTACTGTGACCGCACAGCTGTGTCTACCGCAGCGATGGCACACTGCGAGCTGCTCTTACTGCATTCATAATGGACACTAACAGCACTACACATTCACTGACAGCTGCCATTCCATAGTGATATCACACTAGAGCTGCTTTCACTGCAGTGATGGTACTGGTAGCTGAAGTGCTGCTGTGACACTGGACACTGCCAGCACAACACTGCAGGGATAGGCCAGAGTGAAAGTCAAAGTGCCAGCACACTAGAATTGGCCTTTATGCAGTGGCTATGCATTTGAATTCTTCCATGCTGCTATGGAATCACCCTAAGGCTGCTACTAGCATAGCACTAGGCGCTGCATACTGCACTGGCATCGCACTAGAAGCTTTCCATGCACTGGTACCTGTCCTGATTTCAATGACATCAAAGTGAGAACTGCCCTAGCTGCACTGTCTCGCACTGAGCTCCTTGCCCTAAAGGACCTTGCAGTGGGCACTGCCCTCACTACAATAAGAACCATCACTTGTCCCCAATCATATGCTGTCTTTTCTCTCACTTTAATTGCCCCACTCTCTTTCTCTTGTATTTCTCCTCCTAACTTTCACAGCCTCCTCTCTCCTATTACACAACTGTCCCCCAGACAACGCCCCCCTGCTCTAACAGTCTGCCTTTCTCTTCCTCTGTGCACCTCAAACACTACAGGGCATGCATGTTAATGTACACAAAGTTACACAAACCTCTTTGTAGGCTCCACTTATTATAAATGTAATTAAAGTTTATCAATAATTTAATGTATTAATCTTTAGACCACTCCTAAGAGTTCAAATACCACGTTCACTGCCAAATCTACTGCCACGCTTATAATCACTGCCACACAGTCCATTGCAGTAATGTGTGATAATATAATGCATGGCTAAACACTCATAAGGCTCCAAAGGCGAGACCGATTGCATTGCAAATGCTTGTTTCTTTTGAACTGAATCTCATTTTCCTTTGAGGAACACAGGTTGCATTTTATAGAAAAAAAGATTGCGTTATCTAAAAGCAATCACAGACATGGTGGTCAGATGATCTTAGCAGGCAACCATCCCTGTGATGGCTATTACTCCTAATGGGTCACAAACTGCGACCTATCTCTTTAATATTCATGAGGGAGGTCAATTTGTGACCCACTAGGAATATCTAATTTTAATTTAAAACTTTCATACATTAGGAATAGCGATTAACTAATTGTTATTCAAAGAAAATCGCAATTTGGAAATCACTATGCCCAATATTAGTACATCTGACCCTTCGTGATTTGTATTCAGAATTTTGCAAATGCAGACCTGCCACCTGGGTCAATCCAAGTTTTCTATACACAGGCAGCAAGGCATTTATGGAACAGTAATGTTACTCCCCCTTTTTTGAGGTATGGTGTTTCTGTTGTTAGGTTATCCCAGCATATCATTGGCCCGAGAGATGTTACAACTGTTTCTAATGAGTCACTTTTCAACTTCTTGGTTTTTAGGAGCCGCAGATGTGTTTCTTGTAATAGCACTCAGGGGCGGCTCCTCCACTAGGGCAGATGAGCGTCACCCCACTGCTTTCTCGCACTGCGAGAAGCAGAAACATCAAATGGTCAAACTACCATTTTATGTTTCTGCTTCTCGCACTGCGAGAAAGCAAAAGTGTTTGGTTGGGGGCGGGCAGGTGGGCGGGGCTGCTCTAGGGCAGGGGAGGAGTGGCTTGCCCACTGTTGAGGGCGCTGACTGTTTGGTCTGCCCTCTAGGGCCGACCAAACCAGTCATGCCTTTTCTCTATGTAGGCTGCATGCAGCCTACATGGAGAAAATGGCCTCCACATAGGCGCCTGGCTGGTTGGCGTCCCGACCAATTACAACGCTACCATTGCAGCGTTCTGATTTTCTCTGGGGACGGGAGGGAGGCTGCCTGCTTCCTGTTCCTGCCGGAGGCTGGAGAGCAGGAGAGGAGCAGAGAAGACGCGGGACCGGGCGCGAAAATAAGTTAACTTTAAAAAAAAAAAAAATTAACCCTCCTGCACACCCCGTCCTGTGCGTCCCCCCCTCCCCCCGCCCCACCACCCGCAAGTCATGCTGGCCACAACTGATAGCACTATATGTTTTGTGAACAGGTATGTTAGTACTTTCTTTCTCTTAAAGCAGCAAAAAAGGTCTTTAGCAGTGAGAGACCAAATTTGCAAGTTTTGTGTGGTCGAAATTCTTTCCTCTTCCAATTGTTATATTGGTCATTTGTGGTCCAATAGCAATCCCTATTAGGATTTTTTGGTCTAAAGTTATACTTCAGGACTTTCACTTATCTAAGAATGATCCTTTATTTTGGCTAGAGCAAGTGACAAAATTACATAATGGAGGATGAAAAGATACTTGTGGTATGATTCACAGAAATTCACGATATTCGTTCACTAACAGCTAACTTTACACAAGTGGGCTCTCAGTTCTGCACCCTGTCATCTTCTGTAAGTACTATGCAGCGTGTGCCAGTACATTGGTAGTAATAAACCATAAAAGTGGATTAAGTTCTGGCACTGTATTTTTCGATATTCTTATGGGTCGGCAGTGGGTGGTTTTAAGTTGATCTAGATTTGTCTCTGTCACTGGTATGTTTCTTTTTGTACTACTGTTGTGATTTGCTTCACTACTTATGTGTTTCTTGTTTGCTACTCTCTCTCCATTCATGTGCAAAGTTACTGTTAATGTCGCCTCAGGGAGATGTTTCCATTTCCCTTTCTTCAATATTTTCCAGCACCTTTTCTAATGCAGCAGTATTGTGGTATTTTCGTGTTCTTTCATTGATTATCACTATCATCATAGCAGGTTTGAGAAGACTCAGACTAATTTCTCCCTTCCTGAGGAGTAAGCAAAGGGCCTCATTTACAAGAAAGTGCCGCAGTGCGACACCGCAAGCCCTTTGGCTGCGCCACCCTGCGGCACTTTCAAAGCACAGGGATGCATCATATCTACAAGGATATGACGGATCCCATTGCTCTCCCCTGCGCTGGCGCACAATTAGCTGCCATGTGCTGATGCAGGCAAGTGTGCCTGCATCACGGGGATGATAGCTTATGTGCATGAAGGTGTCCCCCCCTGTACATAAACAATCTGAAATGGCGTTTTTCAACTTCTATGTGTGCTGCATTAGCACACATAGAACTTGTAAAACGTAATTTTTTAAAGGATTGTTTATGTGCAGGAAGGGACACTTTCCTGCAAATAAACAATCATAAGAGGTGATTTCCTCATTCTATGTGTGCTGCAGAATGCAAGGAAAGAGGAAAAAACAAGGAGAAATTTATACATTTCTCCTCGTTGCGCCTCCCTAAGTCTCCCGTTGGGAGGCGTAGCATTCAGACGCATTTCCAGGTTTACGATATCTTGTAAATCTAGAAATGGGTCAGGTTCAATGGGTGTTGCGTGGGAACACCCACAGCAATACCCATGGAACACCCTTTTCACACAAAGTACTGCGTCTAAAGGGGCCGTATTTACAAGGACAGGAAAAGCCACACAGGGTGGCATTTCCTGTCCTTGTAAATATGGGGCAGCAGAATGTGCCGCTGGTGCGTCACAAAAAGTGATGCACCGGCAGCACAAGAGGCTTGTAAATAAGCCCCATACTGCTCAGGGCTCTTTTATAGTTGAATTTCTATCATACAAAAAATCCATTGCAAATAAGGGGCCTCATTTCCTATATTTTGACACACTGCACGCAGCAAACCTTCCTGCCATGCATCCAAATAAAAGAGCAGGAATGGGCCGTATCTACAAGATACTGTGCATTCCTGTACTTCTGCCAGTGCACAAACAGCAGCCGTGCACCAGCGCAGACACCCTTGCGTCATTTTGCAAGGGTGCCTGTGCTGAGGGGATGATTGTTTTTTTTCAGGAAGGGACACCTTATTGCACAAAAACAATCATTGATGACATTTTCCTCTTTCTATGTGTGCTGCAGAATGCAGCACTCATAGAAAGAGGAAAAAACGAGGAGAAAAAAAGTATTTATCCTCTTTGAGCCTCCTTAAGGCACCCCTGGGGAGGCGTAGGATTCTGACGCATTCACCAGGTTTGCAAAATGTTGTTAATCTGGGAATGCGCCAAGTTCCAAGGATGTTGCGTGGGAACACCCACAGCAACACCCATGGAACGCCTCTTTCATGCAGAGTTATGCGTGAAGGGGAAACATATTTACAAGGCCATGAAAAGTCATGCAGGGTGACTTTACATGGTCTTGAAAATATGGGGAAGCTCATTCCGCTGCTGGTGCGCCAATAAAAATGACGCACTGGTGGCACAATGGGCTTGTAAATAAGCCCCAAGATTTTTACAGCTCCTCTCTGGTATGGGCCATGTTTGTTTGTTGTCTCTGTTATCTATCCGGCTTGTCTGTAGTCAACAAGGCAGACTATACTTGATTAGGGTGTATTTGATGTGTTTTTAGTTTGGTCATATCTTCTGAGCTTGTTGAAATTCAAGTAGCGAAAAGTTGTTTGTGGGATGCAGAATGTCAACCTGTTGTCACCTTCTTTTTCAGGTAACCCAAAAATCCTGATATTACGGTGTCTACTGTGATCTTCCAGCTATACTACTGTTTGGTGAATGAACCACAAATCATCTCCCCAATCTGGAATGGCCATCAGTCTCTTATACCTTTCGTTCAGTCTCTTTGAATTGTCTTGTAGTTTGTTCTGAAAATTTCTAGTTCAACTTCGATTGATTTCACTTCTCTTTTTTTCCCCCCATTGCTTGTTTAACTGTGATCAAAGGGAGTTTAACCATGTTCGGTTTATTTATTAGGGCCCCCACTGTAATGTTTGTTTCGACCATTGTTGACCTAGGGGTGTTTAATTTTACTGCTATTGCCTCTGTAAAGAGTAGCTGTCTTAAAACTTTCACCCTGACTTGTATCAGGTGTCATTCAACAAGGGTGTTCTTAGTGTAGTATTTGTCTTAAAATCCTCACCTTTATATTCTGATAATTGTCCCACTCGTTCGATACCTTAAAATGAACAAGCCGCACATATGTTACTAAAGCAATCTGATGGCTGTATTAAAGGTAAGGGTTTCCTGTGTTTCTTCTTTCTTCCTTTTCCCTTTGCTCTTATCATTTCTCTATGTATTCGCCAACACTATGGCTGTAATTAGGAGCACTGTATGTCTTGTCTTTCTCGGCTTTGTACTGTCATGCTAGACTCCCCAGGGTATTGGCAAATATGCCACCATAGAGTCAGGTGATATCATCAGTAATCGTCAATCCAAGTTCATAATTGCTGCCATTCTTGTTGACGTGGGAGCTGGAAGAAGGAAGAGCCATCAAATGCACCTGTGTCTTCATTGCAGGTAACACACATGCAGTGTATCACTCTTTCCGCACATATTTCTCCACAACGCCACCCAGTCACCCACCCACTGCCTTGTTCTCTGGTAATGTTCATGAGTTTCCTATGGCTCTCATGAACTGTAGTGACACATTGTTGATATCTTAATGATACACAGCAGAACCAGGACCTCTCCTTTACAGCGGTTTTGCAGTGGTGTGCAATTCAGCACTTCCAACAATTGTGATAGCATGGCAGGCTCTCATGTTATCAGGCAGTTTAGTGCTTTCTTTGGCCTGTTGAGACCTTTGATCTCATTTTCTATCTTGCCTTTCTTCCAAGGTAAACCAGTACATTTTATAATATTGTCTAATGCTTACTTGCCTTCTTGTCTTGTCTAGTATTTGGGTGCTTTTTTTATGGATTCCCTTTTTAAAGAGTTAAGTGCAGGGATAAAAGTTAATATGCAGCCATCCTCCCTCGTGATGAAGCCCTGCCTCCGCATTACAAGTTGTTGGCTCCTGAATGGGCAATAATATGCCAAACCCCCAATACAGGTCTTGTTCAATGTAAAAGCATTTGGCTTTGCTGAGAATCGGGTGGACCCGTATCCCCTCCAGGGATACTACTCTGCCCAACTTGTATTGAGATTCAGAAATGTAACACTTACAACAACACTTTTGCAATAACATATATATATATATTCACTGAAAAAACCATAGGTTTCAGGCACGTTATAGTTAGAAATTAGCATTTAAAAAACCTTAGAAATTGACTGAAAAAACCATAGGTTTTAGGGACAGTTATAGCTAGTTGGACATTTCACTCGTATAAAACCCGTGAAATTCCCCCGTTATAGTTAGTTCAGCTAACTATAACTCGCGCCCCCGCAATGCACTGCTGATGACGTCACATATTACATCACTCATGACATGGTCAGTGACATCACTGATGACATCACTGATGACATCTCAAATGACATCACTGATGACGTCATCCATGTGATAATTCCCCCGGGGCCTGAAAATTTTATTTTTATTTTTAAATAAAAAAAAACAGGAAGGGGGCCGCGTGGGCCCCCTACCTTGGGCCTCTATTGGCCCCGGGGACCCCATCCCCTGGGGCATGCCCTCTTTTTTTAAAAATTAAAATATTTGGAGGGGGGCTGCGTGGCCCCCCTCCTCAGGCCATTTAAGGCCCCGGGGACCGCATCCCCCAAGGCCGGCCTTTACGTTTAAAAAAAAAAAAATTATTTTTATTTTTATTTGTAGGGGAGGGGGGCCTCGTGGCCCCCCTCCTGGGCCACTACTAGCCCCGGGGACCCCATCCCCCGGGGCTGGCCCTCTCCGTTGGGGACCGTGGGGGGGTCCCCAATCCCCCCACGGTCCCGCCGGCTCCCCGCGTCCTTCGGGAGCCGGCATTGCTTCTCCACATGGGGAGCTGCTAAGATGCAGCTCCCCGTGTGGAAAAGCAATCGGCTTTGGTTTTTGGAAGAGAGAGCAGGTTTCCTGCTCTCTGTTCCAAAAACCAAAGCAGTTTGCTATGGCAGGACGGTAGCCGCGAGGCTCCCGTCCTGTCATAGCAAACTACAGTGTCCCGGGGGTAGGCACCCCGGGACACTGCAGGAGCTGGCCCTGGGGGGTGGTGGTCCCCAGGGCCATCAAGGGCTCCAGGAGGGGGGCCGCGCGGCCCCCCTCCCTCCATTGGCAAAGCCCCGGGGAGGTGGTGGTCCCCGGGGCTCGGGGGTCCGTAATGGACCCCCATATTGAAATATTTACTGCCCTGGGGAGGTGGCAGTCCCCGAGGCGTGTGGGGGGGCTCGAGCCCCCCCACACAGGTAATTTTTTTTTTTTAAAAGAAGCCCCGGGGGGTGGCGGTCCCCGGGGCTGCGAGAGCCCTCCCGCACCATTATTTTTTTAAAGCCCCGGGGGGTGGCGGTCCCCGGGGCTTGGGGGGGCCTTAGAGGCCCCCCCACACATAAAAATCAAAAACCCCGCATGCCCCCGGGACTTGGGCCACCCGGGGGCCAAATAGCATCGAAGCGCGGGAGACCTGCTAACCAGACCTCAGTGCCAGTGCTCTAACCTTGTAAAAGTGTATGTGCAATTGGCTTATACCCAATTGGCATAAGTTAACTTACTTATAACCCCCTAGTATATGGTACCATGGGTACCCAGGGCCTGTAAGTTAAAGTGCCCCTCATAGATTGCAGCACTTATTGTGCCGCCACGAGTGAGACAAAGCAAAGGAAGACTCCCAGCCTGCCATTGCTGATTGGCAGAGCAGTTTTTGAACTGCTAACTCGACTTTGACATTTAACTAATAACACAGTCCATATATTCCCTTTTAATATATATGTAATCTTAAGGTAGGTCTATCTAGCCCTAAATCTGGGTGCTGTATATTTTAAAGTAGGACATGTGTTGTTATGTGTACTCAAAATAAATATCCCAAATTGTGGTTTTTGCTGTAGAAAGACTAGTAGCCCTATTGGCGAGTACATGGTTGCATGATGACAAATCAGCTGTGCTAACTTCTGAATGGGACTACCAAAGATTGCACTTCAAGGTATCAAAATAATCAATACATTAAACCCAACTTGATGCTCATGTTGGATTTAATGTAACTTTTAAGTAAATGGCAATGCATAGAAAGTTGCTACTCTGTTGTCTGAGTTTTCCGTGACCGTTTAAGGTTACTGCCCACAGTATAGATTTCTGACCTCCTTAGCAGAGGTGTGAACGATTCCCAGAAAGGAACATAAAGAGACTGCCATTGGAAGAGGTATTACCGTCCCCCAGCAGGAAGGCGAAACAGGGTGCGAGGCCACAAGAGGGGAGTTCTACCATCTTGGGAGTGGGCAGAATATTGCACTCTGACATAGCTAGGTGCCACACTTTGCAGGAAGTTGCCATTATGCTGGAGGGGACCAGGTAGCCCATTGGCTGGTAGTCACCGCATCCCAAGAGGGCACGTTGTGAGCATAAAAGTGGCACCCAGACCTAAGATCACATCTGCACTGGAAAGAGAACCAAAGAAGGACTGCCCTGCTGTTCTCTGGACCCGGCAATCAGTGGCAGCACCAAAGACTGGACCGCACCTGCTGATACTTAGTCTAATAAAGAGAAAACTGCACCTGTGGGGGGTGGAGCTTGCCTGGCTTAAAGATGGCCGCGGAGTAAGAGAGCTCTGCTAGCCATCAAGAATATCCGTTAATTATCCTCGCATTCCCGGACCCTGGGGCCCCAGGAATTGTTGCTGCTGCAGCGGGAAGGCGCGGGCTCTCGATCGAGCCTGGTACGGAAGAAATCGGGGCACCCTAGCTGAGGAAGCGGAGAGAGACGTCATGCGGCCCTCGGGGTGCGTGGGGTGAGGCCTGCTGTTCAGCTCGCCTGTTGCGCCTCGGTGGATGACGGGCTCCCCAGACGTGTTGAGCCCTGAGTGGACCAGGAGAGGAACGTTCAGTGAAAGCTAATGTGTCCGGAGACGGACATTGCCGGTAGGATTGGGCATCGGGAACTCTGTGCGGTGGGCTGGCTGAGCGGGGAGGCCTTGGAGTGGGACCGCCCGAGGTGATGCTGCGTCCCGAGCCTGCACGGCGATAAAGTACTCTGCCAGTGAACAACGCGGCTGAGATGGCAGGCTGCTGACGGCTTGTGACCCGTCCGCCCCGCATTGCTGCTAGAAGTTGCCTGCGGCGAATAAAGCAGGTGGGGGGTGCAGTGCCGTGGATGCTAGCGCGAATGCGCGCTTTGGAGGACGTGTGAGGCTGCAAGGCCTACAAAAGATTGAGTGGCTGGGCTACGGCCGAGGCTGGTGTCTTTGGGCCCTGAGGTAACACCCATAAGACATCCAAGAACAGGACAACAGGACAGAAGAGGAGCCCTGTGTTGGCCACAGATGGTCTGATATTTGACACCTGGCACACTCTACTGGGCTTGGGGGTGTGGAGACTATTGCTGCACCCAGCGTAGAGGGGCTTAAGCTGCTGTTCACGATAAAGGCGCCTGAAGGTTGAAAGGGTTCCACGTATGAGGCGTAAGTAATGAGAAGTGTCTCCCCGCAATCTCAACAGGTCATGGCAGCACTTATCTCCAACCCAACTCCCATTGCAAGAGCACATACTCTGCAGAGCACGAGAATTATGCTTACTTATCGTAGAGCGCCAGATGTTGGTGGCTGGGTTTGTCTCACGCATACAGTACCGGCTCTGCACTGACTGTCTACCTGGTCTGTTATGCTGGTATGGCTGCGTGGCCGTCTCCTGCCTGGGTCTATCTGAGCCGGCTGTTGAGAGTCTCTTCCCTGCGGAATTGAAGGCGGATCACGTTGGGCAAGTACTGACCCTGTTCCTCCCCCACAAGCATGGGCAAAGTGGACAAAACACAGCAGAAGCTGCAGTTCGAGCAGCGCAAGTCACGCCATAGGGAGGAGGAGGTGGTCCAGGGGAGAGACGGTTTAGCAGCCTACCTCGAAGAAATCGGAGGGTGATCTGCGACAGATATTGTCAGTAATGCAAAAGAGTCTGTCCACCATAGATACCAAGATTGACTCGCTGGCCTACAGGATGGACAGGATGTCGGAGCGGAGAGACAAGCAAGCGGAACGTATAGATATGACAGAGAGGAGAGTTACAGACATTGAAGAAGCCCAAATGGAAACTGACAACACGCAGAAGCAGATGGGGAAGCTACTTACGACTCTACAGGAAAAAGCGGAAGATTTAGAAGCAAGGTCTAGATGCAGCAATATAAGAATTATGGGACTGCCTGAGACCACGCCGATGGGGAACATGGAGGTTTTCATAGAAAAGCTGCTGGTCACATTGCTGGGTTGAGGTACGTTTTCAGACAAATTCATTGTGGAACGTGCTCATCGATCCCTGGGACCTAGACCACCGCCGGGGGCTCCACCTCGCCCAGTGATTGCGAAGCTATTGAATTATAGAGACAGAGACGCTGCCCTGAAGCGGGCTAGAGAGTTGGGGGATCTGCAGTACGAGGGTTCCTCCCTCTCTCTTTTCCCTGATTTCACCATTAAAGTTCAGGAAGCCAGGAGACAGTTCGCCCCACTGAAGCAGAAGCTGAGAGATCTTGGGCTTGATTACGCGATGCTCTATCCGGCCAGACTTAGGGTCACGATGAACGGTACGTCGAAAATATTTGTTGACCCTAGGTCACTATAAAAGGCCCTCAAAGACTGTAAAAAAACGAAAGGACGGGGGAACTCGACCCGGGAACAGCCGGAGGCGACAGGAGGTGACCTGGAAGAATAGACGTCCTGGTTGGGTGAGGTGAACAGTTTGTAAATGATAGTAAAAGGTACATTACTGTTGATTCTCTGATCCGGATGTCACAGAGGTGCCCTGGGCGGCCCAGGGGGCTGGGCTTGATCTTGAGAGACTGGCAATGGCCATTGACTGTACCATTGATAGTACACCGAGACATTCAACGAGACTCTTTATAAGCTTGGTGTCATGGCACAGTAGCATAGTGCTGGTCTATGATTGCTATGCTCTGCATGCCAACTTGAGGGCTGCTGTATGGGGACTCTTTTCTCATAGTTGGGTGGAAAATGCATAATAGATTTTGATGGCTAAGTTCTTTAACCTTAAAGTTTCACAGCTACTACTAGAGGTTGCGCCGGTAACATCCGCCCCTGAGTGTTACCCACTACTTAATTTGAAATCAGAAATAGGTGTTTCATGCGCTTTTCAAATTGATATGGCATTGTTATGGGTGGGAGGGTTGGAATCGATCATGCCCAGTTGGGAGTGGCATGGCGTGGGTGCGGGGGTTTCTTCTAGTTTGGTACTGCAGTGCAAGATACAGGTTGTGTACAAACGATGCTTTACAGTTAAGGATGTTTTGGGTGAGTTGTCTGTGTAACTCCCCATGTGTGATTGCCCCTGAGGTGACTATTGTACTGATTTTAGATGGCGGGTAGAGGTGATAAATTTCAATTATCGACCTGGAATATTAGGGACTTGAATGACCAAAGAAAGCTACGCAAGGTGGTTGCATACTTTGTGAGACATGAGGTCGATATTCCACTGATACAGGAGTCCCACCTACCTGCGGGTAGTAATATGCTGAAACATAGAAGCCTGCATGGTCATATTCACGCTGCTGGTTTCACCTCCCATGCCAGGGGAGTTCTCACATGGGTTAGCCCCAAATCAGGTATCAAATTACAAGTGGTCGAAACGAATGCTTCTGGCAGATACATTGTGTCCAGGTGCACAGGTAAGGGTACAGATTGGCTGATGGTCAATGTCTATGGGCCTAACTATGACTGCCCACAGTTTTATCAACACTTACTAGACTGCATGATAGCTGGGGGGGGCTTGCCTATTATCTGGGGAGGGGATCTCAACTGTGTGTTGGACCCCTCGCTGGACCGATCTGGAGGGCCGGCGAGACGTCTATCGGCAGCAGCCAAGGTTGTTAATGATATAGCTGTGCAGCTGGAGCTACTGGACGTATGGAGGGAGCGTTCCCCAGATATGGGTGGGTTCACACATTACTCTGCCCCACATCACTTAAACACCAGAATCGATTACTGGTTTGTATCGAGAGGTCTGATTCAGCATGTACAGGATTGTAGGGTGCTTCCCCGTTCTTTCTCAGATCACTCCCCAATACTGCTGGATATAGATAATCTAAAGAGGTGTGAGAGTGGAGAGGTGTGGTGCAGCGGCCAGGGCAGCTGACTTCGGAGCACAGGGTTCACGGTTCGATCCCCGGCTCCGGCGGCAGCTCAGCACCATGTGACTCTGGGCAATAGCTCACTTAATTTCCACGACCGCCCCCAGCGCCTTGAGACCCGTAAGGGTGAGTAGCTGCGCTATATAAAAACGGACTTACTTACAAAGAGAAGACCTGCACCCTTTACATGGCGCTTTCCACCATTCTCATTACTGGATAGCGTTTTTCAGTCTGAGCTTGCTGAAGCTATAGAGGGCTTTTTTGATATTAATATAGGTTCTGTCCAGAAGTTCTGTACGATCTGGGAAGCGTTCAAGGTTTACATCAGGGGGATAGCCATGTCTAAGCATTCAGGTGTATTGCGCTCCATCCGTCAGCGCCTGTCACGTTTAGAAGAAAGGTTAGCTGAGTTGGAAAAGGAAGCTATAGAGAAGGATTGCCCCAGTGTCGCTGATAGCCGGAAAGAGACACTGATCGAATACCATGAGACTGCAGACTGTGAAATAAAGCACTTGGGGAAGTACGCTGTGGCTAGAACGTATGTTGAGCGCGACCGCCCGGGTGCAGTGTTGGCTGCTTTGCTGCGAGGCAGGAGAGAGGCGGCTAATGTGATGGAAATTCGGGCTGAGGATGGAGGGTTGCTGACTCACACCACTGACATTGCTAACAGATTTAACCAATATTATACTGACCTATATAGTAAGGTAGTTCCCATTTACGAGACAGCTATTACAGACTACCTAGAATATGTTCAGATGCCCTGGCTCTCCAATGAGCACAGGGAATATCTTATGAGGCCACTGGACGCGCATGAGATATCGGTAGCATTGAGCTCGATGAGGTCGGGGAGTGCGCCCGGATCGGACGGTCTCACCGTGGCGTTCTATAAAGAATTTAAAGATCTCCTAATACCACACTTGTGCACGCTCTTCGAAGAGATGGGTGAGGAGGGGACGATGCCTGCTTCCATGAGAGAAGCGCTCGTTGTAACTATCCTAAAGCCTAGTAAACCGGCAGACGAATGCTCGTCATTTCGTCCACTATCGCTCCTCAATGCCAACACAAAACTTTTTGCGAAAGTTCTGGCTAACCGCCTTGCCCCTTTGGTCCCTGGGCTGGTAGGTTTGGAACAGGTGGGGTTTGTCCCAGAGCGCAACCTGTTGTATAATCTTAGAACAGTTTTTGGTGCAATGCAACACATCAGTCCCGGGACCAAGGCGGCGGCAATATTTTTAGATGCCGAAAAGGCCTTTAATTCGGTAGAGTGGTCATTCATGTACGCTGTCCTGAGACGCATGGGCGTGGGCGATATCTTCCTCTGTCTGGTGGGAGTCCTATATAGCTCTCCATCCGCCCGAATACGGGTAGGTGACATAGTCATGTCCCCTATCAAAATCTCGCGAGGTACGCGGCAGGGATGTCCTTTATCCCCGTTGCTTTACGCCTTAGTAGCTGAACTACTTGCATGCGCTCTTAGGGACTACCATAGCCACAAAGGGATCAGATTCCTTGAATATAATCTCATTGTGTCGGCATACGCGGATGACAAGCTGTTGTATGTCAGGGACCCTGAGGTCAATCTCACCCTATTCTAGACGAGGTGGTAAGATATGGTGAGAGATTGTGTTTAAAAATTAACTGGGCAAAATCGACAATATTGCCTTTAACTCCCACTATGCTACCAATCGAGTTGGGCTACCCTCTACAGTGGTCAACCGAAGCAATAAGATATCTTGGGTTCATACGGATTCTGCCTCGGTGGTTAGGGACCATTATGGGAAGCTAATTTCCAGATTAGAGGATGATGTCGAAAGATAGATTCAGCTACCTCTGTCGATACTGGGACGTATATCCCTTATGAAGATGGTAGTACTGCCCGATTTCTGTTCCTCTTTTTAAACATACCCATTGTACTGCCCATGCATATTTTTAAGACAATTAGCATGCTTCTCACTAGACTAGCCTGGGCAACAGCTGAGGGTCAGTTGGAATATCTTGACACTCCCGTACTCAATGGGGGGCCTAGGTGCCCCAGATCTAGAACTTTACTACAGGGCTGCTCAGAGCTCCCATGCCTACCACTGGTTGCACGAGGAAATGAGTCCTCTGCATGTATTTAACGAGAAAGTGGCGGCGGCGCCGGAGCAATTGCCTGTCATGTTATTTCGGGCCCGATAAGAAAGAACTGGGGTCCTGGACTCTATAAACTCTGTGGTGCATGCTTGGCATAACTTGTTGAAAAGGCAGGCGGGAGCTATTCTATATTCCCCACTGACCCTAATTAAGTGGTGTGAATGGATGCCAATAAGCCGAGAGAAAGGTGTGGTCCAGGCTCTTGCCAAACTAGGGGTTTCCAAGATGGAGGATTTGTTTGCGGAGGATAAGGCCCGCAGCTGGGACAAACTGGCTGTAGTGGAAGAGCCTCCCACGCAGCTGGTTTGCTTTCAGTTCCACAGAGTGCGACATGAGCTATGTGAGCTGCTGGGTGCTGAGCTGATGGAGCCCCCTGAGCTAAAGGCTCTCTCCCATATTTTAGGTTGCAAATCTCCTAGAAAGATGGTCTCCATCATATACACTATAATGCAAGACTATAGGCGGCATCACTACTCAAAAGCCAGATTAGAATGGCAAGCAGATCTAGGAGTAGCACTAGAAGATAGTGTGTGGGGCTATTGTTGTGAGATTACTAAAAAAAGTGTCACTGAATGATAGACATCGATTAATTCATTTTAAATTTCTCCAAAGAGTTTATTTTACACCTGAGAGGCTACTTAGATATGGGCTGCTCGATTCAGCTGCTTGTGAAAGGTGTGGTGTGGACCCTGCTGGTTTCCTGCACCTGGCCTGGACGTGCCCGCATATAGCTAAGTACTGGGAGCAAATTTTTCAATCATTGAGTGAAATTTGTGGCTTGGTACTCACGTTAAACCCACTGATGGCTTTGTTGGGATACACAGGCAAATTGCCCAAGGCTGTGCGAAGATTAATTGATATAGTTCTATTACTAGCTAAGTGTAGAATCGCTATTAAGTGGGTGCGGGGCCCTATTCCTACCATCTCCGACTGGTCCAGGGACATGACGTATCGTAATACGCAATCGGAACTGTACAACGAACTGCTGCCACCGCAGAAATGTCCTAAGAACTTTTGGGGTCTGTCTCAGCAGTATCTGGTGGGAAAGGAAACAGGGGAGGCGGATGGAACGAGCGAAAAAGACAAGGAACTACCGATATAAATGTGCCTGCATAAGTGGAAGGGTTGTTTTAGCTAAGATCCGTACAACTAGGTGGCTGTATTATATACCCTTTACCCCAGAGGAAGATTATTGCAAATCTAAAGGGGGCAATATATCACCTGCAAGATTTGCTCGATATGACTGAGGGGAATGTTTTACTGCAACTGACACTGAATTTTGTACAATGTAACTTGCTCCTTTGCACTGTATGTACTATGTTACGTTGTTTACTAAAAATGTCATTAAAAAAAACCTAAAAAAAAAAAAAACCTGCACCTGTGATGTCCCGCTCGAGAAAAAGTCATCCTCAAGCCCAGACAGAAGTGGTGAACTCCACGAGTTAGCTGAATGACTTTCTGCTACAGCTCCAGGGCCACGAAACCTAAAGGAGGCTGCCTTAGTGAGTTTGGTAGCCACAATCGATTGATTGCCACTGACCTCTAACAGACAGCCTGGTCGACCGAGTTTACAATCTCAAACATTGCACCTGATCCTGCTGGACCAGAGAGAGCCATTGGAGTGCAGCTTGGTCGCTCAAGACAGACCTTAGCCTTCCTAAGTTAAATGGAACTGCTGGTTTCGATGTGACCGGAGACCAATAGAGCAGTGGCAACTGGTTTTCGGCTGGACTTCAACCAAACTTGGACGGACATTGATGCCTGTGGCCAAAGTCACAATATGTTCCTGAACTGAGGGGTGGCCTCAGGAAGACCTCTGTCAGAGGATCAGCATCCTTCAGCACCTTCAGCATGCTGTATCCTTTGCATCAGAACCACTCCTTTGAAGTCTATGATGGTTCGTCCATAGAGTCTGGAACTGGACTAGAGATTCCTTTTACTGCAAGGTAACTGTCCTGCCAAGCTTTTTCGACCACTGTGACTCGCACCCTGCCGGAGTTGGTCACCCAAAACAGGCTGGAGTAGCCAAACACAACTTTAGCAAATTTCTCAAAAGTTTACAAAGTAACCACTAGCCATGGTAGTTTCCAATGCTTGTTTGCAATTTGAGTGAAAAACTGTGATTTTTTTGCTTAATATTTTATATCTCCGGAACCCTCAGGTGGATTTTGGTTGTTTTGATGTCTAAAAATTCATAAAAAGAAGATCTATTTTTTTAAACTGGTGTTGGACTTCCTTCCTTTGAGTTGTGTTTCTTTTTTATGCAGATGGTTTGGTACTTTGCACTAGCTCCTTTGTTAAAGCCTGACTTCTCAAAGCCGCAGCAACCCAGGGTTGAGCTAACGCTTGACTGGACACGAGAAGGAAATCTTCCACGGTGAGGTAGCACAACTACACCATATAATAAACCTTTTTCCTCGCATTATAGATGTACAGACTTTTATGAGATGGAATTGTTTTCTTTATGTTTACTGTATTCAGTTTTGTAGAAATATGCTGTAAGGCATCTGCTTACTGGTGATCACATGGGCATACATGTGCCGAATGGATCCTGAACAGACACAAATGTCTTCACATAGCTGACGACCACAATGAAATTTTGGTGGGTGGTTCTGAAGGCTTGCACTTTCTGCCTTGGCTAAAAAGATATAACGGCCTTGAAGTTCTGAGAAGCACTCGCAAATGTAGCTGTTGCTATGGAGACATGCCGATTAATTTCTTTGAGTACCAAGGTAGTTGCAATGCTGACTGAAATGTTATATTTAATAGAGAGGAATTGTAATTACAGTTGGTAAATGAGAACATATTTAATCCTGCAGTGTACAAGCTTGTGACTATCAAAGATGTGACTATATTGACATTAACACAATTGGGAAATCAAAGCTAATTGCCGTAAAATTCAACATTGTGAATTGAAAACAGGAGCAGTGAAATGTGCCTGACTTTTGTACAAAACAAATACTTTTTGTAACACAGACACGGCTTTTAATCCTTCACACTCATCCGTGACGTTTAAAAAATGATCTAGTTGTAAAGAAAGAATTGAAAATATGGCTATAACCAATAATAATACTGTAAAAGATGTGTTATATGAAAAGATGTCTTCTAAAGTGTATCAGAAGGGACCTGTGGATTAAGGAAATTAGCTCGCCAAATCCAAACGACGGATGAGGTCAAACATACAATGTATCATGCTGAGAATTGTTACTGCTAGGAATCCAGCGTGCCTGAAGAAGCCAATAGCATAAACAGTATTTTTCCTTTCCAGAACTATCCAGGGAGGACTTCTTCAAAGTGCTACGCGGTTCATTCATAATGGGTCTTGATTGCACTGTGAATGTTCCATCTTATTTAAGCAACTGATAATTCAACATGTCTACCATGTGTTTTATAGCTTAAAAATGAGTAATTAGCTATGATTTACTTTCAGCCATCAAACGTGTCAAAAATAACCTGTTTAAAAGGTTGAGTCAGGCATATGGAGTACTACAGATCGTGTTGTGCCTCGATATATTGGTCATGATATTCTTGTAACTCAGTATTCAGAATACAATATTCTGTGCCTAAACCTCTTCAGAGTGTTTAGTAAGAAATGTAAAGAAAGGTATTATGCAGGGGTGAAGATTCTGCACTGGTGCCTTTCTTCTATTTTGTTCTAGCTGACATCTAAATATGTGAATCTGAGGCAGTTAAAACTGGCATTCATCCAGTAAGGCCCTGATTACGAGTTGCACGGTACGAGGATAGTGCACAGTCTGCATGCAGAATTTACATTATCCTGTGGTAACATCACACCAGTACAGTGCAATTACGAGTTAAAATGCCCTGAGTGGGGAATAGCTGCGTGAAGCCGGATTCACCAATCGTAAACCTCACAGAATTCCCAATTTCATGAGTTTAGTACAAACCTTTGCCATCTGCTCTGAGCAGGAGCCAAATGTATTCTATAAACTCAGTGTGGAGAGTAAGGGAGGGAAGGAGAAGCTGGGAGAAAAAACAAGCATTGCCAACATGCAATAGCTTTCAACTTTATTATGTGAATACCAAGCTATTTGCTTTGCCAATGCTGGGTTCTAAAGTATTATGAAAAAAAAAAAATTCACACTACTGCAGGTAGAAGAAAACTGTACATTAAGTTCAATATTTTTATTCCTTATACATGGCATGGTTTAATTTTTAAATACTTTTCAATCAGGTAACTTTGAGCAGAATTTAAACAGAACACACAAGTGTCAGAATTAAAAAAGAAAATATTTTCCAATGCCTAATTTACTTTCCATAGGCTCAGACCGAAACAATCTTCACCCATTTGGTCATCTGCAATAGCCCAGGGAACATATTTACAGGCCCCCAGAAGAATAAACATCTCCTTTTCAGTCATACAGAAATACACCTTCTGCCTCAATGAGTCTGCTCTTTTGTCATATCCTGGAAAAATATACCTTTGTAAGTGTTGGGCAAGTATTTAAAGGGCGAACGTATCACACAAGGGAGACAGCAAGAAAACACATGTACTTTCATTGAGTGCTGAATGAAAAAGAAAAAAAGTAGTTCCCTGAATGTGAGCAGTAGAAAGACAAAAGTCAACAAATAAAAAGAATGGTAAAAAAGCTATGCTCCAGGAGAGGGACAAACACAAGAGGAGTAAGGAAAGTAATAAAATAAGAAGCATGCAAATGAGAGTAACATGAATGCCAACCAATGGTAAGCAATTAACTGCCACAAAATTCAGTCTACATTCTTGGCATGGTCCAGAAGAGGTCTTTCTACAACAGACAGCTGCTTGTAGGCAAGATGTACAACTGGGGAAAGAGGCTGGGCTGCTGCTGCAGTGAAACCCTCATGCAATGTTTCTGAGTAGAATCACCATCCAGTAAAATCAGGTCAGGTGTACCAACCTGAGAAAACCAGTTGCAGGGACACCTGTCCATGCAGAATCATGGGGTGTGGAATTCTGTACTGAATTTCTGCTTCACTTGATTCATAAGGGCCTTAGTTGAGTTTCGGAGATTACTGTCCGTAATAAGGACACAGAAACACAAAAGAGTTAGTGGGCAATATTTAGGTTCAAATTCATGTAACAAACAACATTTTTTTTACCAGCTAGTGTTGATGAAATGTCTAATATGCCATCGATCACATATGATATTGAAGGAATTTTGAAGGCTGCTGTACTTCTGTTGGTACATACATGTCCTCACAGAGATGACCTAGAGAAGAAAGGTTGCATTTCCACTGGTAGCATGTAAATGTGAAAGACTCAATCAATCAATCAATCAATCAGGGTTTTATATAGCGCGCTACTCACCCATGAGGGTCTCAAGGTGCTGGGGGGGGGGGAGGCGGCAGCTCCGGATCAGTTGAAGAGCCAGGTCTTGAGGTCCTTCCTGAACGTGTGCAGGGTCGGGGAGCGTCTGATGCTCACAGGGAGCTCGTTCCAGGTCTTGGCTGCAATGTGGGAGAAGGCTCTCCCACCTGTTCTGTTTCTGCGGATGCGGGGGACCTCTGCCAGGGCGAGGTCGGCGGATCGGAGGTTCCTCTTGGGTGCGTGGAAGGATAATCTCTCGTTGAGGTATTTGGGTCCGATGTTGTTGAGTGATTTGTAGGCGTGGGTGAGGAGTTTAAAGGTGACCCTCTTCTCGACGGGGAGCCAGTGGAGGTCTCGTAGGTGTTGGGTCATGTGTTCGTGACGTGGTGGCACGAGGATGAGTCTGGCTGCGGCGTTCTGGATGGTTTGGAGTTTGTGTAGAAGGGTTCTGTTGATACCGGTGTATAGGGCGTTGCTGTAGTCAAGTCTGCTGGTTATGAGTGCGTGGGTGATGGTTCTCCTGCAGTCGGGGGGGATCCATTTGAAAATCTTGCGGAGGATGCGTAGGCAGTTGAAACTGGTGGAGGTGACGGCGTTGATCTGGCGGTTCATGGAGAGGGAGGAGTCGAGGATGATGCCGAGGTTTCGTGTGTGGTCTGTGGGGGTGGGCGGGCTCCCGAGGGCGGCGGGCCACCAGGTGTTGTCCCAGGCGGAGGTGCAGGGTTCGAGGATGAGTACCTCAGTCTTCTCAGAGTTGAGCTTCAAACAGCTGTCTTTCATCCAGGCTGCCACATTCTTCATTCCTTCCTGGAAACAGAGTCTGGTGTCTTCGGGCTTCTTCGTGAGTGAGAGGATGAGCTGGGTGTCGTCGGCGTAGGATACAAGGCTGAGCCCATGCTGTCTGACGATGGCGACGAGGGGGGCCATGTAGATGTTGAAGAGCGTGGGGCTGAGCGATGATCCTTGGGGAACTCCACAGTTGGTATCGGTGGGTTCGGAGAGGAAGGGAGGGAGTTTGATCCTCTGGGTTCGGCCGAAGAGGAAGGATTGTATCCAGTCGAGGGCGGTTCCTTGTATCCTCGCGTCGTGAAGTCTGGCTGCGAGTGTGCGATGTGAAACTGTGTCGAAGGCTGCGGAGAGGTCCAGAAGGATGAGAGCCGCGGTGTGTCCCTGGTCGAGTAGCATGCGGATGTCGTCAGTGGCGGCGAGGAGGGCGGTCTCGGTGCTGTGGTTGCTGCGGAATCCGGACTGGGAGGCGTCCAGGATGGAGTTCTCTTCGATGAAGGCGGTCAGTTGGGCGTTTACGAGTCTCTCGGTGACTTTGGCAGCGAAGGGGAGGAGAGAGATGGGCCAGTAGTTTTTCAGGTTTGTTGGGTCGGCCGTTGGTTTCTTGAGGAGGGGTTTAATCTCCGCCTTCTTCTAGTCGTCTGGGAATATGCCGGACCTGAAGGAAGCGTTGATGGTCCGTCCTAGTTCGGGTGCGATGGCAGCGGTGGCCCTGTGGAAAATGTGCGGTTGGCAGGGGTCCGTTGGGGCTCCTGAGTGGGTTTTCTTCATGGTCGCGGTGATGTGTTCTATGGTGGTGGGATTCCAGGTCATGATGGATGGCTTATGGGCGGCGAGTGGGGTGGGGGGGTGGTATCTGGCGTCTGTTCGTTGAAGTTGTCGTAGAGAACCTTGATCTTCAGATGGAAGTAGGAGCTGAGCTTGTCGCAGAGTTCTTGGGAAGGTGTGATGTCCATGGCTTCGCTGGGTGGTTTTGCGAACTGCTGTATGACGTTGAACAGTTCCTTGGCGTTGGTTGCGTTGGTCTGGACTTTGTCTCTTATGAAGGTTCGTTTAGTGTCTCTATATAGACTATAATAGTGCATTATTTCAGCAATGCCATTT
Organism: Calotriton arnoldi; assembly: GCA_963921515.1. Lineage (NCBI taxonomy): Eukaryota > Metazoa > Chordata > Amphibia > Caudata > Salamandridae > Calotriton > Calotriton arnoldi. Next base: position 216,241 of record CAWUFW010018003.1, read on the forward strand.
GAGATGTTATTGATATTGCCAAGTCAATTATGGTTTACCACAAACATTCATCTACTGTTTTGAGTTTGGAAATATTACATAGAGAGTTAATACAGATTACCAACATCATAATGCTTACTCCCCTTTATAGAAAAACAACATAGAAACAATAAAGTATTTCAAAGCCGTAAAAAGCTTAGTAAAACAGAGAGTAAAACGTTAAAATCAGGTAACAATGTATAAAGACCTTTAGTAGTCAGCCTTAGCTTGGAAGGGTTCAAAAAGGAAACATTAAAATTCAGAAACAATGCTAAACGTTCAGAATTATATAAACGTTTTTAAGGGGTCAAATGAAATAATTATAATAAAACATTTTATCACATGAAGTGACATCTTGAAGTGTAACATGGTACAGAAAAAAGGGGGCAGTTCCTCAAATATTTATATATATTTGCAAACTGTGTGGCCATTTGTTAGCCATGGCCTAATACAAGTGGATCTTTTATCATAATTAGGAATTCTGTCAATTAGTTCATTTCTTTCGCCTGGGCTTATTGTCTTTGTTTTTGGCATATGGCAAATCAGCCACTTTGGGTGGTGGTAGGAGTACGAACTAGAAAGCTGAGTCTTACCACTCATAGAGAAATTCTAGAATAGGTGAGAAACATGTTCACCTCTTTGTATTTTCGCTTTCATTTCACCTAAAAAGACAACTCTCATAGTCACTGCAGGGTCCATCGCATACGTGCAATAGCCAGGTTTGTCCATAAGACTCAAAAAAGCAGGGATGGGCGTGGGGGGGAAGGGGGGCTCGCGCTCAGCCTCGGAGTAGGAACTGGCAGTGTCAAGCTTTCTTTAGATTGTACTTCACTACTGGTGGTGGATGGAACAAACACTGCCCAGTAAAAAATGATGTAACTACATTCTGACATAACATACGGTTTCAGTCAGTTGCTTGTCACACAGACATTGCCACAATGTCACCTAGTTTTGTACTAAAGACTACTGCAGTACTCAAAGGCGTGAAGTCTGTCGGATTGGTTAATCAGTGACACAAAGGATTGAAGCCCCTAAAGAAAATTTGGGCAAAGCCAAATACAAAGAACTAACAGTATAACATGGTGTGTGGCATCATATATAAAAGAAAAGGATATGTGGCCATATCATAACAAACACAGTAAAATCTAGGTTCCTCACCATTACAAAGTGCAACAATGCATGAGAACATGCATGAGTAAAATAGAGCAGTAAACAGAACACCCCCAAAACTACAATGTCTCACTAGAGTATAAATGCCAGGCTAACAGTCAACTGTACTCATTGACCCTGAGGCCTCTGTTAATTTGATGAACAAACAGCAATACCAGAAGCTAAAATCACAACCCGAGTGAATGTCAAGTCGAGCCAGAACGTACGACTGTGGTGTTTCATGAATTTTCATTAGTTGTAGTAAGACAGTGGTTCACAATGAACACTCTTCAGTACAAGCACAGTTCTATAGAATTGAAGCAGGCACTGAAAGGCCTACTCATCTGTAGCACAGCTGAAGACCATGTCCCCATCAACTTTGAGAGCAGTGGGTTAACATGTGAGGCATACAAAATATTAGATGAATTTATCTCTAGGCTTCAGCTGCTTCAAAATGAGGCCAGTTAGGCTGCACATAGATAATACACTGAGGTACCTTGCACTGCACCATATCCGAATTCCTTTCTATCTACATTCACAAGTGGATGAAGAGTTAAAGAAATTTGAAAGAGGAGTATTTAAAAGCTATCCAGACATACCTCTTGGATGTCGCCAAAAGGTATTACCAACAAAACCAAACAGCCTGATGCTGTTCATATCTCCTTTGATATGAAAATCCCAAATAACGCACTTAGCACACATTACCACTGCAATGGATGAAATCTTAATCATGGAAAAAGGTTTTAAATGGTTATCAAAACTTGATATTAATTTTGGATACCATCACCTGATGCTGGAAGGGTCTAGCACATTTCCAACCATTTTTTCAATCACTTTGGCCTCCACCGCTTTAAAAGACTCAGCTTTTTCATCTCCTGCACCAGAAGCGTTTAAAAAATCATTAGTTGGACTGTCTGGTGTGGTGACTGTCAGTAATCGCATTTTGATACATGCAAACACCAATCAAGAACACACTGAAAGAGTGACACCATAAGTTTCAGAATCTGGGCTCACACTCCATAGTAAGTATGAATTTGCCCAAAAATCGTTTTTTGGATATATTTTCTCCAACAAGTGTTTAAGTGTTGACCATCAAAAAGTCAAAGACAGTGAAGAAGCTAAATCTCCACAAACAGTTAATGTACTATGCGGCTTCTTAAGGATGGCAAAATACTGTGGTTGATTCATTCCAAGTAGAGCCACCATTACAGAACTGCTTAGAAAGCTCACCAAAGCCAGAACAATTTGGGAGTGGAAACATGATCAGAAACATAATCAGACATATTGAAAGGTGTAGTTATTCAATATTTTGGCACTTAAAAACACAGCACTGATAGAGGATGCTGTTCCTTGTGGGCCTGGCCTAGTGTTCCAATAGGAATGCAATTATGGGGAATGGGGCACAACTGCTTTTGCAGGCAGAATATTTACTGAAACTGAAAGAAGATATTCTCAAATAGAAAAGGATGCCCTGGTAATGTGGGGCTGCACTCATTTACATCTACACCTCTTTGGCCAAGGGTTCAGAGTAGTCATGGATGGCAAGTCAATTCTACCCCCTTCCAATGATCTGCACCACACTCATAGCGCTATATGGAAGTGGCTATTAATCCATCTGACACCCATATTGTACAAATGCTCCTCTATTTACCCAGCCGCCAGACAAATAATGACGTTTATTAGCTATTTGCATGGCCGCTGGCACACATTATACATAATGCCAGCTATTTTACCAGCAGTTAACTAAAGAGTGAAATTCCTTGACTAGTTGCATGGCTGCTGGACAAATAGTACATAATGTTTGCTATTTAGTCATTGGCTAAGAGAATAATAGAGTTTCATTGCTATTTGCACATCCACCAGCCAAACAGTACAGCATCTCTGTTGTGTAGCAAGCAGTCAGTTCATAGTGAACTTTCTTTGTCATTTGCATGACTACCAGCAGAATCTATCCTACTTTGCCAGCAGCTGGGTTAATAGAAGAATTTCTCTGCTAATGACCAACAGTAAAGAATCTCTACTGTCCAGCCAGCAGCTATTTATATATTGAAGTTTCTCGGCTATTTGCAAGGCCGTGGGCCAGGTAGCAAATAATTTCTATTATTTATCCAGGGGCCATGCAAACTGCAGAAAAAATTCACTACTTACCTAGCAGCTGGCTAAATAGTCTCTATCCATCTGTATTATTTAACCTTTACTATTCCCTCACAATCCTGCATGCAACATCCAGCAAGTGCAGCCAATGAAGTTTAAATATGTTATGTTATGTTAGGAGTTCTTTTAAAGCGCTCGAATACCAAAAAAGGCGTCTTGGCGCTAGCTGAAGTAGCAGAAGCAATGGAACCAGTATGGGGTAAATTAGCAAGAGTAGAAAAGCCATGTCTTCAGGGATTTTCTGAAAGCCAGATGATTAGGCATGATTCTGATGTGCAAGGGAATGGCATTCCAGGCCTTTGACACCCCAAGCACAAAGTCTCTGCCTCCCCAATTCACACGCTTAAATCTAGGGATTGGCACCAATTTGGTACAGGCTGAGCATAGTGACCTGCCTGGTGTGTACCAGGAGAAGCTTTTTCTCAAGAAAAATGGCTCTTGCGTGTGAAGTGCTTTATACTGTACATAGCGTACACTGTACAATATATATATATATATATCTATATACATATATATATATATATATATATATATACGCTCCAGTTTTGCCCTTGCAAAAATGAGTTGCACTCTGAACCAGCGTTGACACAAGGCCTTTAATAGGTGAAAACATCGTCTCCCTCACGATACAGGTAACAGCCGTCCCATCTTTCATCTCCTGACGCGTTTCGAAGGAATACATCCTTCTTCCTCAGAGGCTGGATGATCAGGTGAGTGCTTCCCACCACCTCCCATTAAATGCCAAAATACGCCCCCAGATGGGCCGGTTCCAAGACCCAAAGCACTATGGGATATGTGGTTTTTAATAATCGCACCTCGTACTGTCCTAAAACAATGCAAGCCCCCAAATGGGCCTCGTGAGGCAGTGTCCGTTATTAATCCTCGCCAGCACTCCACAGTTGGTTCCGTGTATCTTGAACCAGCGGCCCCCTCAGCATCTCGGAGTGGTGCAAACTCTACGGCTGGTCCGTCGCAAAAAATATACGCTCCAGTTTTGCCCTTGCAAAAATGAGTTGCACTCTGAACCAGTGTTGACACAAGGCCTTTAATAGGTGAAAACATCGTCTCCCTCACGATACAGGTAACAGCCGTCCTATCCTTCATCGCCTGACGGGTTTCAAAGGAATACATCCTTCTTCCTCAGAGGCTGGATGATCAGGTGAGTGCTACCCACCACCTCCCATTAAATGCCAAAATACGCCCCCAGATGGGCCGGCTCCAAGACCCAAAGCACTATGGGAGATGTGGTTTTTAATAATCGCACCTCGAACTGTCCTAAAACAATGCAAGCCCCCAGATGGGCATCGTGAGGCAGTGTCCATTTTTAATCCTCGCCGGCACTCCGCAGTTGGTTCCGTGTATCTTGAACCAGCGGCCCCCTCAGCATCTCGGGGTGGTGCAAGCTCTACGGCTGGGCCGCCGCAAAAAATATACGCTCCAGTTTTGCCCTTGCAAAAATGAGTTGCACTCTGAACCAGCATTGACACAAGGCCTTTAATAGGTAAAAACATCGTCTCCCTCACGATACAGGTAACAGCCGTCCCATCCTTCATCGCCTGACGCGTTTCGAAGGAATACATCCTTCTTCCTCAGAGGCTGGATGATCAGGTGAGTGCTTCCCACCACCTCCCATTAAATGCCAAAATACGCCCCAGATGGGCCGGTTCCAAGACCCAAAGCACTATGGGAGATGTGGTTTTTAATAATCGCACCTCGTACTGTCCTAAAACAATGCAAGCCCCCAGATGGGCCTCGTGAGGCAGTGTCCGTTATTAATCCTCGCCGGCACTCCGCAGTTGGTTCCGTGTATCTTGAACCAGCGGCCCCCTCAGCATCTCGGAGTGGTGCAAGCTCTACGGCTGGGCCGCCGCAAAAATATACGCTCCAGTTTTGCCCTTGCAAAAATGAGTTGCACTCTGAACCAGCGTTGACACAAGGCCTTTAATAGGTGAAAACATCGTCTCCCTCACGATACAGGTAACAGCCGTCCCATCCTTCATCGCCTGATGCTTTTCGAAGGAATACATCCTTCTTCCTCAGAGGCTGGATGATTAGGTGAGTGCTTCCCACCACCTCCCATTAAAGGCCAAACTACACCCTCAGATGGGCCGGTTCCAAGACCCAAAGCACTATGGGAGATGTGGTTTTTAATAATCGTACCTCGTACTGTCCTAAAACAATGCAAGCCCCCAGATGGGCCTCGTGAGGCAGTGTCCGTTATTAATCCTCGCCGGCACTCTGCAGTTGGTTTCGTGTATCTTGAACCAGCGGCCCCCTCAGCATCTCGGGGTGGTGCAAACTCTACGGCTGGGCCGCCGCAAAAAATATACGCTCCAGTTTTGCCCTTGCAAAAATGAGTTGCACTCTGAACCAGCGTTGACACAAGGCCTTTAATAGGTGAAAACATCGTCTCCCTCACGATACAGGTAACAGCCGTCCCATCCTTCATCGCCTGACGCGTTTCGAAGGAATACATCCTTCTTCCTCAGAGGCTGGATGATCAGGTGAGTGCTTCCCACCACCTCCCATTAAATGCCAAAATACGCACCCAGATGGGCCGGTTCCAAGACCCAAAGCACTATGGGAGATGTGGTTTTTAATAATCGCACCTCGTACTGTCCTAAAACAATGCAAGCCCCCAGATGGGCCTCGTGAGGCAGTGTCCGTTATTAATCCTCGCCGGCACTCCGCAGTTGGTTTCGTGTATCTTGAACCAGCGGCCCCCTCAGCATCTCGGGGTGGTGCAAACTCTACGGCTGGGCCGCCGCAAAAAATATACGCTCCAGTTTTGTCCTTGCAAAAATGAGTTGCACTCTGAACCAGCGTTGACACAAGGCCTTTAATAGGTGAAAACATCGTCATATATATTTAAAGAGAGAAAAAGACATGCGGGGAGAGAAAGTTATAACTTGCACTAAAAAGTAATGCTCTCCTATGCCTGCAAATGATTCAGTAGGAAGGTGCATGTGAACATTGCTGCATAAAAATGTAATCCAAGGAGTTGAGCAGAGTTTTGAAGGCCGTCTAACTATCATATTTCACCTTAGTTCTCTTATTGAATGTTGGCGTTACTTGTGGCTTGGAGAAGTGTCGGTTTCTCAGTCAGAAATTCTGAATAATTTATTCTGGTATCTTCTTTTAACCACCTTCTTTTTCTCTTTGAGGGGTAGTTATTATTTACAAAGGGGCACATGCATCAAAGGTTTTTGCAATCGCAAACGGTGCGATTCGCAAAAATCGGACGTTTGCGATCGCAAAATTACCTTTTGCGATGCATCAAGGGTCAAGGCCTTCGCAATTTGAGAATTCGCAATTAATTGCGAATTCTCAATTGCGATTGCATTTAAGGAATCGCAAATTGAGATTCCTTAAATGCAATGCATTAAAGTAAAAAAATTAGCGATTTCGCTAATAGGGGCGTAAATTACCATGAAGTTGAACTTCATGGTAATTTGTAAAATCTTTGAAAAATGCACTAAAGTGCATTTTTCAAAGTTCCATTTACACACACACATGCCCTTGGGGCATGTGTGTGTGCAAGATGTACTCATATGCAGATTTCAGGGGTGCAACAGGGGTCCTTTTGACACCCTGGCACCCTTGAAATTGCATTCTCAATTTGCGATTCTCTAATTGCGAATCGCAAATTGAGAATGTCTTTCCATTCATTCCTATGGGCCTCTAGGCCCATAGGAATTGATGGGGAGGTATTCTTAATTGCGACTCGCAATTAGCGAGTCGCAATTAAGGAATGTTTAGGAATCGCTATTTTTATAGCGATTCCTACATGCATAGGCTTTTGCGATTCCTTAATAATCGCAATTAAGGAATCGCAAAAGCCTACCTTGATGCATGTGCCAGATAGTCATTAAACATTTTCCCCATGTTTTTTCTTTCTTTTGGACTTACAACGTCTACACACCTGTAACTTGTGTTTTCACCTTTCTTTTTTCTCTCTTATGGCCTATACCATGCAGAACCTCCTTACACTTTTTCTGGTTGCTGCAGATGTTTGTTATGCGTTATTTGGTGTAACGTACACGTTCATGAAGAGTGTCAGGGTTGATTTATGGTTACGTAGTAAACCACAACCAGGAAATTTCAGTGACATCTACAGTGTTTAACGCAACATCACTTCAGTTGAAATCTGAACATAATTCATGATTTTGGCATACTAGAGAACTTTTCTGGGGCAAATGCAGTGACATAACAATAGCCCCACAACCCCCACAGTGCGGGGGGCCCAAGCTCCAGGGGACCCCTTCCAGCAGTATGCATGGGCGGGCCTGAGGACTCCTAACTGGTTCTCGAGTGTGGGGGCCCCCTCCATCCACTTTGCAAGGGAGCCCCCTCAAGTTTTGCTACGCCACTGGGCAAATGAGGGGCGCGATGGGTGTAGTTGAAATTTAGGGAAGAGCATAATCATTAAAGGGGTGGAAAAATCTTTTTCAACCAGAAAAAACAGCAACTTTCTGTCACAAAAAACCTTATATTAAATGTAGGCCAGGGAGAAATTCTAATTATTGCGAGATAATTCACATAATTTCAGGAATTTCGTTTTATGCTTGTAATGTGAAATGGTTGTAATTATGCCAATATGCCACATCACATAATTACGCCACTATTTGTGCAAACATTTAGCACTGGAGCATGGGAACATTACAAATGACCAGAATGGGGGTGTATGTTCTTCGCGGCAATTGTGTTGTTCATCCTATTTTTTTGTTGGAAATGTATCCTCACATTAAAAATTGATACAAGGATGCATTTTGCACTTAAATATAGTGCTAAATGATTGATTGATATTTCATATAATTGCACATAATTTCCCCCAAATTTCAAACATCCCTAATGAAAACAAAATAGCGATTTTCAGATCTGAGACTTTGCACTAAAGTTGTGTTTTTAAATTGGCAATTTGTATGGCTAAGTGTGAGCTTCCTTGAAAATACTTTTTAAATTTTGCTAATAACTTTGGTGCTTTTGAAGAATGCATGGAAGTCGTGCAGCTTAGTCTTTGTTTGATAAATGTTATGCAGATCTGTGAAGGCTTGGGGAGGGGGCTTAAAGTGGTCAGTTTACAATATTAAAAATGTTGGAGTGTGTAGATAATTCTGTTGGGTTGCTATTATAGAGTAAGGCTAGACTATACTGCAGATCACTAGCTCACTGCTTATATCATAATGTATCATTAATTGCTTACATTATAATCTATTGTTTCACCAACATAAAAAATAACAAGCATTGCCGAAGCCAATAGGTCTCGCCTACCCAAGAGATTGGCTTTGTCAATGTTTTTAGCCATGTTGCACAGTAGAGCACTTTGGTACCTGTGCAGGATCAGATTCTGTCTGCTTGCTACACTAAAAAAGTCTTGCTAAGCATTAGTCAGCACAGGAGACAAAACATGATTCAGAAATACATAGAAACACAAAAACATTGGGGCGGGGGGGCACTGCAAGCAGCACCAACACGTTGCTAGAGTGAAACTGATAGAAAATAATTTTCTCAAGCTGCTTAAGACAGGTGTGGATCTCAAACAAAAAAATCTGTTGCCATACTACGTCATAGCACTTTTTGTTATGGCGTTGGGTGGAGGAAAGCAACGACAGTGGGAGGTATTGATTAAAGTTTTTGTAAAGCATGGGCAGTTCTGGCCGCGAGCTAGTGCATTTTTTTTGTCATGGCAGGTGGGGACATGGGCAACACGGATAGTAGAAGGAGGGCAGGAGGGGGCAAGCAATAACATGAAGGTCAGGTGGGGACAAGCAATAAAACGAGGACGGGAAAAAAGCACATGGTATAAAGAGAGTGGCATGGACGAGGGGACAAAAGCACGAGGAAGGTGGCCTGCTAACACACACTAACACATGCACTTTTATGTAGTGTTTCAACAAAAAGAAAAAAGTAGCTCCAAAAGCACAAGCTGTGAAATGATACTGGGCAATGAAGCATTACTTAAGCCATGCTCCATGGAAGTGGATTTGCTGCCCAAAGAGAAACAAGCAAATGAGAGTGATGATGAAGCTAACGAATGGTAAGCAATGGGCGGGCTCTAATCCCTCTTGTAAGTAAAGAAAATGTCTTGTTTGTGCTGTCTTAGGCGAGACCTAAAAATGAAATAAAATCAATAATATTATGTTCTGTTGACTTAATCAGGCATTTTATGGCTCATATTACACTGGATTGTTTTATGTATTGATGTTTTTGCCTCGTGTGCCTTGTGTATTTAATTCTATTAGCAAATTGATGACCTTCACAACACTTTCTAAATATCGGCTACAGACAGCTTTGGCTATCTGTTGGTCAGACCTATTGTTTCTTATATGCCTAAAATGGACTTGAGGGCAGCCCCTTGCTCATTAGTAGATGGCTTTGTTGTCTATCTCACTTCCCTGCTTCTGATTCAACGTTCCTCATTATACTTGAATTTGTCCCACCAAGGAGCATATTGGTCTCACAGTGGTCCGATTGGTTGACTTGTATGCTTCTACTGCCAATGTTGCTTACAATCAGGGGAAACTACCATTTTTGCCTTTTAGCTTTCAATGGACATGCAGGAGTTTTCTTGCCTTCTCCCTTGTGTGCTGCTTTTCTATTCTCTTCTTCCTGCCCCCTTGTTCTTCATGTCGCTTTGCCCCCTGCTCCAAGTTTCACTCAGCTTTTTTAAACATATTCTCTCCCCCCTCCTTCTTTGCTCCCCTGCCCTTGTTTGATGGGCATCCTTTTCAATGTCTTCTCTCCCTCCACTACCTTGCCTCTCCCATCCCAAACTGGCTACTGCTATTGGCTTTGCCAGTGGCAGATACTCAAAAAATGTGGTGGCATTCACAAAACCAATCTCTGTGACTAACTGTTCCAAAAGTATAGAACACATTGTTTTGTATGCTTTCAAGATGGCCGCCACATTACATGAATTAACATGATGACCACCTGAAAAGCACAAGAACATTGTTTTCTATACTTTCAAGATGGTTGCCATGATGTGTTGCCATGATGTGTGGCACATTGTAACTATGCAACACAAAGGCCATTGGAGAAGAATAGAAAACACTGTGTTCTATACTTTCAGTGTGGCCACCAACATTATGACACAAAATCATGTTGTATGAGGCCATGCGGAGGCCATCTTGAAAGTATAGAAAATAAATGTTTTCTCTGCTTTTCATAATAGAAGCCTACTGCTGTCCTTCATCCTAGCTCTCAGCTCTCCCCCAGGGGTCACCAGTATGCTGCCAGAGAAACTGTAAGCACCTTTGTGAGGTGACATGCCTAGGCCACTGGCCACAGAAGACCTGGAATAAATGCACCCTCGCTGACCCCCTGACCCCTCATCTCTCTGGGACACTAAAAGGTTTATTGCGTTCAGCACATACAATTTGTTAGTTAGAAAACTGTGCAGAGAGTTCACATTGTCCATGTAGTGTAAGTGGTTCATCCAACCGAGGTACTTGCTTTCATATGTTAATTAAAGTTCTGTTGCTTTTTCACAAAATAAAAGCACGACTACAAGTATCAGAATTCAAAGCAAATGGGGGTCTGTGTGAAGTCATCTCATCTCAAAGAGGGCAACTTGATGTATCTGAGGCCTACTCTTCAAACTGTAGGATTAATATGTTAATGCGCACTTGTTTGTTTATCTGTTTTTATTATCAGGCTGCTCTAATCGCCAGGCAGCCTTTTCGAAAAGCGTTTTCTGAACCAAATATTTTACAGTGGTCAGAGTTCTAGCTTTGTAATACAGATTCACCCACATTTTACCCCACATTTTAATATTTCGCCATGACATCTGTGATCATGTGTTCCCCCTTTACATATCTAATATGCCCTACATACTGAAACTAAGTGTATTTATTAGAAGATATACCTGATGGAAATGAAAATACTTTATAAAATATTCAAGTAGACGTGCGTTTATTGACATATAACAAAACGTGCATAACACAACAATGCGCTTGTTAAATAGAATAATAGGTTTATAGACAACACAGCTCCAACCATTAAGTTCCACTTCCTTCCTCAATTCCTTATCTTCTCCCCTCTTTCCTCTCTCCTTGTTTCTCTTTTTTATATCGACTGCCTGTTCTCAGGGCTTTGAGCCAACCTTTCGATGTCATATACTGCTGGGCAAACAATCAGCATAAATGTATGCACTCACATTCATTCGCACCTGCACACAATTAATCACTCTCACCCATTTACATCGAAACATATACCACATACAGACATGCAGACACAGAAACACTTGCACACTGATAGGGACATGCACATGCACGCAGGGCACTCACGTATACCAAGCACATATGCACATACATGAACAACAGCACACTCACACATCGACACAGAAACACACAAAACAGACACAGACATGTGTTTTCATGTGACCTGTAAAAAACATTGGCAAAACCAAAATCTTGGCCTTTCAGAGCAAAGACCTATTGGCTTTGGCAATGCTTGTTTCTGCTCCATCCCTAAAATGACTTAATACCGCCATGATCCGTGGGTGGTAAACCATAACACACATTGCTAATGCCAATAGGCATCAGCAGTGAAACCTATAGGCTTTGCCAATGCTTTCTTCTGTCAGCTAACTGCATTTGACGTGCATGCATCCATGGCAGCCATCTTTGAATGTGTTTATTAAAACATTACAGATGCTTGCCATGATGAGTTCAATGGAAACACATGCATCCATGGTGGCAATCTTTGAATGAGTATATAATATGTGAACATACTCATTTAAAAAATGGCTGCAGTGTAAGTGACCACAACCACGGCGGTCATCCTTGAATGCATTTGTAATATTTGATCAAACCGTTTCAAGCAAGGCCTTGGGGATGAGCATATGGAAGATAAAGCACGAAAACACATGCACTCCCATTAAGTGCTTAAAGAAAAAGAAAAAAGTAGTAACCTGAATGGTAGAAATGTAAGCAGTTGAAGAATACAAGTTAACCAGTTGGAAGACTCTAAGAATGAAATGCCCCTAGGTAGGACAAATTCAAGAATAGGGACGAAAGTCATTAAGAGGAGATAGACAACAAAGTCTTTCAAATCATGAGCATGGGGCTGACTCTATGTGTATTGGAAAGAATAGCCAACAAACAGTTAAAATTGTCTGCGAGTCAGACCTAACAAGCATTTGCAAGGCAATAGGTCTCGCATTCACACGATTTTGAGCTATTGGCATTGTAAATGACAATGCCTTCTATTTATGTTTTGGGTTTTAAAACATAAATACAAGGCATTGTTATTTAGAATACAATACAATACAGGATGACACGATGTAAAAAGGACTTCCATCTCCAGCCAACAAAATGGATACTAAAATAAAAAACAAATTTTGACTTTATACACTAAGACAAGGGGACTGTATACTCTACATAGTGGTGGTTTGGCATTATCACTGTCTGTTAATATTTCTGAGGAACCCTAGAGTCACCAAACCCGCAACAATCACATGGCAGACCCTAACAGACTTACGACGCGATTACACTTAACCATGGGCAACCTGGGAGAGGAGCCCAGGGCTCTGTTTGGATAAAGGGAAGAAATGAGTAGAAGGGAAGGAGTGGAATTTCCACCTAAGGTTTTAGGGGGTGTATCCTGTACTGCCCATCACAGGTCCCCCCTACCGATAGCCCCACACCTATAAAACAGATTCCCCGTTCAGAACAAAAAGATGGGAGGAAAAGAGATTAGTAAGGAGATTGGATTTAAAGGAGAGCTACTCAATCAGTCGGAGTTTGTCAAAAAGGGAGATAAACTTATATCAATCTTTCTAATCAGGGGTGTCCATGAAGAACAAATTATATGGGGTTTGGGTGCTGCCAACTTGATAATTTCTTGCCATTCCCTTAATTAAATAATCTATTCAGGACTTTATTTTATTTTTTTAACTTCCGAACTGCCACAAGGTGGTAGTTTAGAATCGAGGCAGCAGCAGAAATACACTTCTGTAGAATAACCCGTTTCAGGCAAGTGGATTGCTGAGAAATGTACACTGTGCGTTGGTTTAGATGTAAAGGAACACACGTGCACCTCCACAGTGGAGCGTCTCTCCCCAAAGCCAAGATGGGATAATGTATTGTTATGAACGACCTGGCACTTAAACTGTATAAATCTACAAAAGGTGCTTTAAAAAACGCCTGAAGAAATACTAGTGTCTGCTTCGTGCATGCTAAGAAACAGAGGCCTTGAACTAAAGAAGTGTCACCAATGCAACAAGGCAGCTGAGCGACGTGTACAGCCCAGTGTAACTAGCCACCCCCAGAGGCGGCGGTGATCGGTTGGGGCCCTCGAAGGCATTCTCCGTGGGGAAGTCATTGCAGCATCAGTCACCCGGCTGTGAAGACAGCGCAGCTCGGGTAGAACAAGGGAATAAAGGCGCGCGTCTCGGCTCAGAGCGTGACCCGCCGAGGGTCAGGGAGGGTGCGGCGCGTGAGTCACCGGTGGGTCAGCTCATGCACGTGGGAGGGGGCGGAAGGCTCACGAGGGTGCTGTGAGGACTTCATTTCACCGTGGTGTTTTGGAATCCACGGCCCCTGGTGTGCACGTTCGGTGCTGGCAGATAGCGCCCACATGACCGCTCGCTTACTTCAGGGAACTCAACTCCTGGGAGAGAAAGTACAGTCAGTGAACGAGGGTGGCGATAGAAGCCTAGATGGCGGCGAGAGGACTGCTAAATCAGCATGAGGGAAGAATTTAGTCTGAAGGGAACGGAATGCGAGTAAAGGTGAAGACAGGGGAAGTTTTGGCGAGATGGAATGGGATTAAAGATAACGGAAGAATTGGGTTTAGATAATTGACTGGGGGGTGGGATGGAAGTGGACAAAGAAAAGGAAAGAAAAGCACAGGGGAGAGCAATAGATGTGAAAAGAGACGAGGGGGAGCCACGGCAGATGGAAGGGAAGGGGCTACAGGAGGAGAAATGGAAGTAAACAGATGGTTGGAGATGGTCTATGGGGGAGGAATTGAAGTAAAGAAAGGGGATGCACAGGTAAGAAACGGAAGTGCACGTAATCACGTATATATAGAGAAGGGTGGAACGGAAGTAAAGAGTGAAAGGGGGCAAAAGATCTGGCAGGATGGAAAGATAGAGCAGAGGCAAACACCTAATGAGAGCAATCAAAGGATGAGGCTCAGTGGATAAAAAATAAACACAGAAAACGACCACTGGAGCAGGGGACAGGTATTTAGATTGGGCGAGCCCAATAACCGTTAAGAAGCATCCGACGGCAGGCAGCGAAAGCACACGACAGCCCCAAGGGAGCGGTTCTAACTAGGAATGCATTAGAGTCGCCGCCTGTCACCTTCACAACACGTTCACCTCACTGACATGGCGGCCCTTGCATCAAAGGATAACAATAATAGATGCTACGCCCCTCCTTCAGTGTCTAAGAGGCTTAATCCCTGGTCCCTGTCGTCAGAGGTGAAACTGGGTGCATAAGCCGAAATCCCCTGCTGCGGGACCTCAGTCAGCCCAGCGCAGACACAATACCTCCCAACCTGCTATTAGCACCGTAGGAGTGTCAGAGGATCAGAACCAACACATTATCATTCCTCAGGGGCCCTGCAAAGGAAGAGCTTCGTTAACACACACATCTTTTTCCCAAAGCCAGGACACCCTGAACACTACTAGGTGACGAGAATAGTGCAAATTCCGGCATCTTCCCTCCAATCCCGCCTCACTCGATGCCACGAGGCCCAACACAGGACAGGAAGCTTCTTGAAGCACTGTACAACAGTAATTACAATCTTCACCACACCCACCTCTCGCACACAATATCAGACGTGCGGGGTGAGGGGGGGAGCTGGTGGGGGTGGACTAACCACCAAAGACCGTAAAACACCAAAAAATGAAGATAGAGTATGTTCCGGCAACTTCACCCCCCACTCATCTTGTGCCCAATGCCATGAGGGTCAATACTGAACGGAACACCAAGCAACAAGGAGACTGCAGCAAGAGCCATGCATACACCAGTATATTCCAATCTGAACAGAGCATTCTGTGGCATACTGAAGGGACCGCTGATCCGAATTCTTAGAATACGACGAGCTGTCGGACAACCTGAAGCAAGATCATGAACTGGTTTGTGTATGATACACAATGTTTCAAAGTGTTATCTTTCGTTCATAGGAAGCCAACGTAGTGATCCAATGGCAGGGGTGATGCGATCTTTGTGACTCTATCTGCAAATGAACATTGCGGTTTGGGTTTGTATAATCCTAATCTGCCTTTCAATTATTTTGTTTTAAAACGATAACAGCAACAGTTTGATCCCATGCCTGCAGACAAATCTACAGGCCAGTTTAAAAAACAAGCGCTCGCCATTGCGGGAAGGCAGCCGCTTGTTTATATTTGCATCGCGCTTTCACTTTCACTTTAAGTGAAAGCGCGATGCAAAAATAAACACGCGGCTGAGTGAAAACAGATGGCCCCTAAAGATAAGAAATTGCTTTGCGACAGCCGCAAAGCAGATGATCCTGTCCGGATGGGCCGGACGAAAAGGGAAAGGGTGGCAACAAAAAAAGCTCATTTCCAATGGCAGGCCACCGTTTAGCATAAACGGTGACGCCAGCCAATGAAAATGAGGGGCGGGGCTTCGAGCCCCCTTCTGAAATCTTCTCTCTAACTATATGTCTCGCCGAGCAAGCAGCGCATACGCGCTGCAATGCTAGGCGAGACCTAAAAATGACCCACCCCATTCCATTCTTCAACAGATGTTTTAGATTGTTAGTGTCTAAAAAAGAGATGTGGGGGATCATTTTTTTTTAACAGGACCAGTGGAATAATGGAAGTCTGCAACTGCTTCATAATTATGGTTTTGCTGCACTTAATTCGAGATACCAAAAAGCTTGTTTCAAATGGTTCAGACATTACAAATAACTTGGTACCTGTGTGCAACACTGAAGAAAAACCCTTTGCAGTAGTTAGCTGGTCACGCTTCAGCTCTTAATTTCTATAGTCAGTTATTAAACAGGTGGTACATACCTGTAAATGTTACTCAGAGAATATTAATTACCCCATCTCATGGCTGGTGAAGATTTTTTTCTGTAGCAGGTCAAAATATCCTTTCATACTTAAATGTAAGTAAAACAGAGTGTAAATAATTAGTCCTGCTTTGCCACAAAATGTTTTGTGTCATGATTCATAAAATGAATATTACATCACCAACAATGTCCTCAAAACTGCAGTTGTGTAAAGGGGGCACCCAAAATGTTGAAGAATCTAAGGGCCAGTTGTACAAACATTCACATTTGCGGGTCGCAAATTGCGTCAAATTGCGACTCGTAAATGTAAATGTACAACAGTGTCTCAGACACTGTTTGCGATTCCCAATGGGGTCGCAAATTGCATGCCTTCTTAATATTCATGAGGCAGTCGCAATTTGCGACCCCATTGGGAATGGCTAGCACTCACAGGGATGGTGGCCTGCTGGGGTCAGCAGACCACCATGTCTGTGACTGCTTTTTTTTAAAAAGCAGGTTTTTTTTTTTTAAATGCAGCCCGTTTTCCTTAAAGGAAAACGGGATGCATTTAAAAAAGAAAAATTAAACTTTTCAGTTTCATTTTTAAGGGCAGGCAGTGGTTGGACCACTGCCTGCTCTTAAAAAATATTTTCACACATACTCACATAGGGGAAGGGGACCCTGGGGACCCTTTCCATTTGCGAGTGGTTTACCACCTACTTAGCGAGAGTCGAAAATGCTATTTTGCGAGTCAGTGACTCGCAAAATAGCACTTGTACATGCCATTACCCTTTTTTGCAGTCGCTAACAGGAGGAGCTCCCGTTTGCGGCTGCAAAAAAGGGTCGTACATCTGGTCCTTAATTTTTTACTTCTTCTCACTTCTAATCGTGAGATGTTATGTTTTGAATTTTTCCGTGCCTCATTGAGAGACACTAGCAACATGCAACAATGTCTTAACGGGAATCAATGAGGGGAAGTAATTTAAGGAATAACCTAATTATATAGCATAAACTAGTCCCAAGAACACGGTTAGATGCATATATAACATCAGCAAAGAAATGCAAGTAAGATTTAACAAATCAAAATGCAGAATCAACCATGCTTTTTAAATTGTGTACTAAGGGGCCCATTACGATGGCGGGCGGAAGCACAACCGCCGTGCTGGCGGATGCAAAAACCACCAGTTACCGCCGGCACGCAGCAGTCCACACGCCCGCCCAATTACGATGCGAAAAGTAGGCCAAACACCGCCGGCAAGCCAGCAACACCGTCCGCCATCAAAGTGCGTCCGCACACGTAGCGGCGCAGCCCAATTGACACACACCGTCCGACGAAACACGTCCCGCCCGGCGTATAAATTACGATGCCGCAAACAAACGGCTCCCACGGCTAAGAGACACCGCACGTGAAAGAGAGGCGGTAACACGGACGCAGAGCACGGACAACGAAGAAGCGGCTCCCCGAGCATGAATCCAGCACTGCAGGCCCTCCCCATGCTTCTGCTGATGCACCACCAAGGACGCAACGTACCGCGGAGACGCAGGTAGGCACACACACAACAAGTGCACGCAAACAGCGCACACAGTGCAAGGGCGGAAAAGCGGACAACCCCCACCAGCGCGTGTACACAACACATCCACCATCGCATCCACATATGACACACAGGCCAAATCGTAACATCGCAGAACACATGTGTACACACCACCTGGGACTAGGAACCAACCACCCCGTCACGGCCCCAAAGCGCCGATGACGCCGCCACACATGCGCACAACGCAGAAGCCAACCGCAGCGCCATGCATGCGTTGCACACAGACACAGGGACACAACCAAGCAGCACACACATCAGCCCCACCCCGAACGCACATGACACGTGACAGGCCGGCCACAGACATGTCCCCAACGCCCAATTCACGGACAACACCCAACGCCACACAACCGACGCACACATGTCAGTGAAGACACGCAACAGCAGGACACACCCCAGTGTAACAAACATGGCGTAGCACACAGCGGCGGCAACACCAACTAGGAGAAGCAAGGCTCCTTCGGGAAGAGGAACGCCAGTACCACACAGAAACACCCATACCACCCTGCACATATGAACAAGACATATAAAACGGAACACCAAAGAGCCCGGGGACCGACAACAGGTGGCCCAAGAATAACATCCACACACAAGGCCCAACGCAGAGCGGAAAGGCAGCCTGCCGCCCACACAAGGGAGAGCAGACAGCACTGAATGACCTTCCATTCCAACTCCGAAACCACAGCCCTACGACAGAAGCCGGTGAATACAGCCATTGTCCAAGAATAGACCAACACAGGCATGCCGAGGAGACCGACCACAGGGCAGATAGCGCATATCACAGAAGCACACAACGGACGGGGAAGAAAGAAGAAAACACTCCCCCATGTCGGCCACATGCAAGTTAATTGGAAGGAGTCACACAGCACTGACCTTGAACTGTCTGAGAAGCATGTGGGAAGAGGGCCCGTGTCCTCCAAACAAGCCAACAGAACACAAGTCCTGTCTCCCTACGACTACACAGAGCTCACAGCAACCCCGGAGCGTGCACATTGCAGACTGCACACACAGCCGGAGCACGCCACCTCAACGAACCGCTGCGAAATGGCAACCGCAACACACCTACCCAACTACGCCGAACAGCTCAAGCTGTACAAAACCAACCTGTGCCATACATTGGGATGCGATCTCCTGTCCCTGCTGAACGTAAGTTACCGACTGACTTACCGCATCACATTGTTCAGCTGCGTCATGCCCGTCTTCTACTGTCGGAGGTGTCCCTACCAGCATCCCGTCGAGATATGCCTCTCCAACCCGGCATGTCTGAAGGCGGACCTGCTACCACTACTCCTCCCTCTGGACGCACACGACAGGGCCTGCTCTGCCTATGGGGGCATGGCGTATGTGGCCAACATCGCACCCGCACTGAAATGGGACCACTGTGCCTCCACACGACGGATCATCGAGAACAGCTACATCGAATGTCACCCAGCATGCCCCATCATGGTCCTCCAAGGGACAACCTACGAACAACACCTTGACAGCCACCATCCGCTTCATTGGCTGGCAAACATGTACACCACCAATGACATGGAAGCCCTGCTGGACGGCATCGCATACCTGACAACCTGTAAATACGTCGGACCACAACGCAGGTTCCCCGAGTGACCTATGATGTCCAACCCCGCACCCATGCTTAGCTTCCGCACGGACTGGCCAGTCACCACCACAACAGCCATACCAAACGACCGGCAACTGTAACCACACCATCAACGACATCGCCATGACATCGGATATGACCGGGACATGCACACTGTTCCCCATCACATCCAGGAACACCGCATGCATCGTGGGAGGCAGTGGCATGGGCTCTGTGTATCGCACCCACATGGACGGAACTGCACGAACAACCAGGACACGACATGGATCCAGCGCCCATGGACACACACACTGCTCAGTGGACATGAATAGGTCGCCTGGAGTCTGTGGGTGCTGCACCCCTCCCACCCCCGCCCCGGGAATCCCATACCAGGACCTTTGCATGGACGACAAGTGCATACAACAACAACACGACCCCAGTGACTGTGACATGTCCAGTAACCACCACAGTGCAACAACAAGTGGCACGCCGCTGCATGCACGCAAGCACATGCCCTGATGTCATCTCACATGCACGCGTGCATGAGGAACAACTGCAGCAAACCTGTCACATGGAACTGAGATGGACTGTGCCCATGATGCCAAGCGGTCTGGTAGGCTACATGTATACCGTCTGTGTCAAAGTCCGCAGCTCCGCAGCTATACGTAAATGTACATTAGCACAGCCTTGGCCAAGCAGATGTCACTCTGAAGCCCACATCCCACATGCAACAGCCAATCACATGTAACCCCACACCCTATCCCATTTGCAATCATGCTCAGTATTTCCTCAACATGTATTCCGCTGCCAGTAGTGTCCACTATACTGCATCACAGAGGACAGAAGACTCAATATAATGTTTGAAACCAAAACTGTCTCCGCTGACTCATTTCACAAGTACGAATGAGAGAGGATGAGAGTATGTGAAGTACACGGCAGTCGTGACATGACCATGTAGTCCACTGGTATTGGATGTCAACGCAAATGAGTAGCACTACTGTGGAAGACACACATGTGTCGTGTGAAGTCGTATGGACGCAGTGCTCAGGTGGGTGGGTGCGACGGGTAGATGCGCACATGACAAGTTGGAGCACGCCGTGTTGGGAGGGGTCATGAACAGTACACCACCGCTTCCCTGGGCATTGTGAGAGGACACCTGTCGGGGGGAGTGAACACGTGTGTGCACAGCAGCCGGGCACACGTACAAAGCGGTACCAGGCGCACCTCAGCCCACCCTCTGTGGACAAGCTGGATCCTGTTGTGCGCCCGCCATGCCCCTTGACAAGGCACACACAGCCCCAGTCGACCAGGTGTAACCCCAACATAGTCAATCCGCACAGGCGATACAGGGCACGGGATGGCAGTGGAGCATGGTGTGTGAGAGGTCTCCTCGCGCTCCTCCTGGTCATATCACGCAGGCAATAGAACCTCAACGTCTAGCATGGCAAAAAGTCAAATGGAAGTGTAGGGGGACGCACCACAGCACGAGCAGCACTGACGCCACGGGAGGTGGCTCGCACCATCCCATCCATTGCCCATCATACCAACCACGCCACATGCCATTGCGACTAAGTGCAAGCGCGTGCGCCACCACCCCTGAGCCCTCCCCAGAGAGGCCAAAGAGTGAATGTGTGGGCCATCAGCCACAGACGGACGCGGCCTGGCCGCAAGGGCAGCCACAGCCACTGGGTGTCGCAGGTGGCGGATCCGGAAGGCGAAGACTGTGATGCATAGTCCATGCAGGCCGGGTCTCCATTTGGGGCACCACGCAGGTGGACGGCGTCCCGCCACACATCATACCCTGAGACAGCCCACTCGTGCAACTGGACCCACACATACACTCCTTGCCCTCTCTGGTGCGAGCTTGGGGCTGCCTGTGCAAGCGCTAGCCTCGCAGGTGAGCATGCATATTGGGGGCGAGGGGAGGACATGAGGGCTGGGGCGAAGATGACTGTATCACTGTCAGTTAGTACAAGGGATGACCCAGATGTGGAAAGGAAGAGACGTGTCCCGTGTGTACTGCAACTAGTCGCCAATCCAACTACCCCCCCATGTCCGGAATGTAAGCCCGCACCTAGGCCCGCCCATCCGCCACATCGAACATACCACCAGCACGACAACCTTCCCATTCGAAACACTGACTGGGGGTGGCGACCAGTGAACAATCATGTGTAGCCTACCCACGCGTACATGTGGGCCCTCCATGATCCATGTCACCTGCGGCAAAGTCATGACATGCGCAATGAGGGAAGTGAGGAGAGCTGTCCGCCCACGCACAGAAGGTGCATCAGCTCCACAGACCCAGCAGCGAGTCCAGCAGGGGTCACATGTGCAGGGGCAGCTGTGCCTGGTGTGAAGGCACATGCATATAGACAGCACATCGACCAATGTGTAGTCTGCCCACATCCACAGTCCATCATCATGCGGACATAGGAATTGAACACAGGGCAACACATCTTAGTTGGTGCACCCACCGTGACCAACAATGCGCAATCATCGACGCACCCGCCCTGTGCATGGCCCCCCACCCAACGGAGGCACATCCAGTGCCACCATCCCACACACACAAGCCTTCCACGGAACATGCTGTGTCCAATGGTCAGTACAGAGTCAGCGCCCATCTGGTGGATCCTGAACAGGAGACACATGCACACACATGCCAGCTCCCACTATGTACGTCTGCCACCTGGCACGTGCAATGTAACCTCTCACCTGTGACGTGTGACTGCAAGCACACAGCCGTCTTGGCATGGGGCTGTCAATGTGGACACCTGTCAATGTTTCGGGAGGTGTGATCCGTACAGTGCTGTACATAGGGTGCAGTGCTGACACCTACTACTGTCTCATATCCCCTCGTGCCACAGGTCCCACTTGTTTTGGCCGCTCAGCCTGTGCCCACATCGTCGCCGCCGTGTGCCATACTCATCCAGCCTCGGAAGCAGTTCCATGCTCAGCAGACACTCATGTTGCCGTGGCGTTGCCGCTTGACGAATATGCAGTCAGTCCCCATCAGCACGCCCGCAAGTCATTGGGGCCTAGATCCCCATGTGCATGCACATGGCAGTGGTATGTCTCACTAGCCATTGCCATTGTTGGGAGACCTGTGTAAGTGTATTGTGGCCGTGCCGTCCCAGCTTGACAGCTGGGCTGTGGCTCATGTGCGTGCTCAGTCATGTCAGTGATGTGTATGCGAAATTGCTATGTGTTGTGTTGCTTTGACATGTGTCCTCTGCAATTTCCCTAGGCGGAGACCGAACATTGACCGCCCATACCAATTGCTGGTGGACATGGACGATACAGAGGTTATTAGGAAGTTTCGGCTGGACAGGCCAACCCTGCATCGACTGTGTGCCATGTTAGAACCCCATCTCCGTCCCCGCAGGGTGTATCCAACAGCATTCACCCCCACGG